>JAODLD010000124.1:31852497-31872261 GCA_026781065.1 Mormyrops boulengeri
GAAAATGGGGCCCCCCATGGATCGTGGGGCCCTACGCACAGCGCGTGTTCTGCGTGTAGGGAGGGGCGGCACTGCACAGAAGTACTATGAGCAGCAGAAGGTAAAATTGCTTTTCTGAGTGGGGCAGTGTCCTCTGCAAGAGCTACTCACTGACCAATGGATGGGACTGTGATGGCTCTTCTCTGGTAGGATCCACCGCTGCTGGCGGACCTTCGATTTGAGCATGTATCCACTGGGGCAGACCGGTCCACACAGCGACAGCTCCCTAAAATCTTAAAACAATAAAAACTCATATGGCAGCCAGAAATCCAGTGCTAAGTTCTGACTTAAGTTGAATTGGTCTAGCCCACCTTAAGCACACTGCGGGGGGAGCCTCTGTGGGGGTGGGCACCAATCTTGTCCATCACTGAGTGCAGCTCTTCCTCATCCTCCTCCATGATGGCGGACAGGTCTGAGCCCCGGCTGCTCTCACTGGGGTAGTCCACACTGTCCCCTCGCTGAAGCCGGGAGCAATGAAATGTTCTTGTCACCGAAAAGTAACTGAAACATTCTCAGAACTGGATAGCTAACTGTCATAATTATATGCTGGATATCCTGGAATTTTAGATGGAATTATTAAATGAATTTTTAATTTCAAGTGACTGAACTGACAGTAGAGTGTTTAATTTATCCAACTGTTATTGACAGTGGAATGTTTAATTTACTGAAATATTACTGTCGTTGGAATGTTTTATTGAAATGTTACTGTCACTGGACTGTTTAATTTACTGAAATTGCTCTGTTTACACTCATTGGAGGGCTTTTGGTACCAGATTATTTAAATCACTGGAATGGAAGTGTTCTTACAAATGGATTTTTATACACAAAAAGCTGCAAAATATTTTGCGGGGTTAATGCTAATTTTGTTCCAGCGAAATACGATTTGTGAAGGTCCGTATGTGAAATTTGACTTTAAATCTTGCTTTAGTTCATACAGTACATGACTCACATTTTCCCCCATTGTGCTCTGCTTATGCATGTAAGCACACATCAATATTTTCACATTAAAGGGGCACTTTGTATATATGTTGTGTCTGGAGGTGCACAAGTTGGTCACCTGTCTTCCAAGCTCGGAGTCTGCAAGGAACTCATACACAGAAGTTCCTTTCTTTCTTAAGCTTTCATGCTTATAGTCCTCTTCTTCATCTGAGCTCTGAGTATGAGTGCCATAAATCATCTAACATAAAAAAATTGCAGCATACTGCTAGTGACCGAAGCAACACAGGGCTCTCAAGAGCACCACACTGACAACTGACCCAGAGCCATCTCTGAGCCCTGGTTACGCACCACGCCTCCATGTTAACAGGATGACGGATAGGTGGCACTGACCGGGCTCATGCTGGAGGCTGCTCTCTGTGTCGCCTCTCTCGCGATGGCCTTGATGATTACCCTGGGAATGGGGGCACCTTGAGGCTGCGGCAGGATCCTCTGGGGGGAAGGTGAGTGACGAGTTTGGAAGGGTGGGGCCTCCAGGGTTGGAGGCAACAGGGTTGATGGTGGGTGACTGCCCAAAGCCCAGGGCTGGCTGGGTTCTGTGCATTGATAGGCTGGATCTACCTCCCTGTCCCGGCTATCACCTAATGGTTCGAACTGAGCCTGGGGAGTACTGTGCAGCAGGTGTGGCTGGAAGAGGGGCTCACTCTGGGGGGTGGGGTTGGGGATGTGGGGGTCTGTAGAGATACTGGGGAGAGGCAGGTCAACAAGGCGGGGGCAGACTGGAAGTAGGATGTGTGGAGGTGGGGGAGGAGCAGGAGGCAGCAGGAGCCCCTGGGGGATGGTGGCAACCTCTGAATCCTGGGACTCGCCCTGCGCTGATAGGGTCCGGACCACAAGCTCTCGGACCTCCAGGTGCCAAATATGGTTCATTTCCACAGTTACATGTTCTGCTGCAGGGTACATCACTTCTGCAATCTGCCGGGAAAAAAAGTCATTTATTTCCAAAGTCACTCACAGAGCTAATAAACGATTTTTCATGTGTGCCTTTTTTTTTACCAAGAGAATCACGGTTTCCCAGCACCACTAATCACTATGCTGTGTTATTCATGAAACGTCCACTAGGTGGTAATAGTGCATCACATAGGCCCCGTTCAAAGTGTGACCTACAATGAAGTGTGATTGTTATGCCGCCAGTTCACGCAAACGTTTCCTTATCACAACCAAAAGGTTTATGACACATTAAGTACAAAAAAGAGACTAATATGTAACATACATTCATCTTTGTCACCCTTGGTTCGTAGATTTATAGTAATTGCTGAGAAATGCCACCTGATTCTATAAGTCCATACATATGGTTCATGTATCAAAGGTGATCCAAGCTCTACAGATGTCACACATGAGAATTCCAAAACTCCTTAGATATAAAGCTATTGTTTCCGTGACAACGGCAGTGACATGCTGTTACCCTCTGTCCTCTGGTGCACACAGCATAGCCAGTGACACAGGCACCATTGGACATCCCCGAGGGTGTAAGCGCGGGTGGCTTCCAGCTGACGTGGAGTACACCTGGCGTCTGCCCACACAGCACCCGCACCTCCTGGGGGGGCAGGGGGGGACCTGGGGTGGAGGGACAGGCAGCAGAATAAAGAGGAATGAGGGTGGGAGTCCAGTTAAAGGTTATGGGAAGCAGCTTTATTGCTGGGACAGCATGTCCACCAGCCGCTGGGGGTGGAGAGCGAATTAGCGGGCCAGCTTCAGACTGACCCCCCCCTCAGGGGGCCTCAGAATGACAAAGGAGGTTTG
Source organism: Mormyrops boulengeri (assembly GCA_026781065.1). NCBI lineage: Eukaryota > Metazoa > Chordata > Actinopteri > Osteoglossiformes > Mormyridae > Mormyrops > Mormyrops boulengeri. The sequence goes on from JAODLD010000124.1 coordinate 31,855,276, forward strand.
TTGATTGGTTCTGGGTGTGCTGCAAATGTGAAGCTCCGAGGGAAATTCTTTATAATAAAACAAAACGCACCCCAGGGCTTGGTCTGTAAGTTGACCCATGCCCCCTTTCCTAAAAACTGCTCCATCCGCCCCTTGGAGTGACTCAGCAAGCCCCCTTCAATCACACCGAAACATCACATGGCACATGATGTGATGAAGTGCCAGTATTTACATCATAGTCTTGTATGATATTCCCAAAGGGGGTAGAGTCCCTGACCTGCCGGCAGTGTGCAGAAGTCCAGGGACGCCTCCCGCTGCTCACGCTGCTCCAGCGGCAGCCGCCAGGGTACACGGTGCGGCTGCGTCACCACGGTGACCCGGTACGCTGTCATGGGGCTGAGTCTACACAGCCGACAGCGGTATCGACCCGGGCCAACCAGCGCACGCTCGACCCCATCCAGCAGCACCGCATGCTTGTAGTTGCTGTCGCAGGGCCACCAGGACAGATCGGCGGAGTGCTGAGTGACATTGTCGGTTTGCAGACGTGCCGGAGCCAGGACCACGCCGCGGCCCACCAGCAGGCTGCAGCGGAGCTCATCGGAGACGCCGTGTTGCGTCACACAGCGGATAGAGATCCGATAGGCCTGCGCCGACAGCTCCAGCTTCTCAATCAGCAGCTTGCGGCGGCCAGTGGGGGGCATGCGGAAACGCACCTCCTGGTCCACAAGGACATCATAGGCGCTGATGCCCGTCTTGTCGGCGCCGCCCCCCTGGCCTGCCGGAGGCTCCCAGCTCACAATCACGCTCCTTGCCAGCTGCTTGATCAGGGTGATTCTGCGAGGGTATGGTATAAGCCCCGCCTCCAGCTCATCAGCATCGGGGCTGCCTTTCCCACCCTGGAGGCTCCACCTCCCCTCCTCCCTGTCAAACTCTGCCTCCTGGCTGTCATCAGAGCCTGGGGTGGGGGCCGCATCCTTGTCCTGGACAAAGTCCACAAAATTGGAGGGTACCAGGCCCCGCTGGCCATCAGGCAGCTCCCCTGAGACAAAGAGACACAACAGATTAGGTCGGCCTCTCACATCCCAGCAGAGCAGTGCACCGACATCAGGAGGAGGCCTGTAAGCAGGAGCCTGGAAAAAGCTGGAAAACAGGACATTCAACGCCACCTTACTGACTGCACGAAAAACAGAAAAGTCACCCAATCAGTCAAAAAACCAACTCTTGCGCAAAAACACAAATACACACAATCATGCACTATGGACATTCACATAATCAACACCCTCTTTAAGGTCACAGGGCAACACCATAACTGGGCCTGATCAGACATATCATGCAGCACAACCTCGGTAGAAGCCATCATCATCCATCGTGCCATAGATGTAGAGGTACTTCCCAGCCACAAGGGGGAGCTCTGCCTCCGGGTGGTCATTGGGGCCATCATAAGGGTTATAACTGGAGGCAGAAAGGAAGAGTGCAGCGTGTCATGTATGTGGGCAGCACTGAGTAACAGCACTGAGACAATCACCTTCATACAAACTGAAAGGCACACTCAGAGTGATACACAAGGGTGCCAAAGTGACTGTGTGGCTGGGCAAGGTGGTAAAAATGGCATCCACTGTTTCCATAAAGGAGCCCCAGGAGAAACATGCCTTGAGCCTGACTTCCGCTTACCTGTAGCGGGCGGTGCAGAGGCGGACTTTGCCCGTGAATCGGGTCTCGGACCTTGTCATTCTGCTCAGGTCACCGTCCATCTGGCGGGGGCGAGCAGAGGGTTAGCCATCTTAAGAGTGTTAGGATATGATGACCACATGATGTGGGTGAATATATAATAATTAATCCCAGGTCACACATACTATTGTCATACCTTTTAAGATCTTCAATAAACCCAGTAAATGGTTAAATATCATATGAAAGATGTACACATCAGCTGAGCGGCCATGTCACGCTCAGTTTTTCACAACACGTGACAGGTGGGATGGACAGGGTGCTAAGAGACATCATGCCACAGGTCAGCAGAGCCCCGGGCGAGCGGCAGACCGCTGGACATCGGAGCAGAGCGACGGGCTTGATCCCGGGACGCACTTCTGGTTGGGAATCCCTCTGGGGGCTGGAAGACCCACCCGGGGCTGGGGGGGCTGCCTGAGTCCTTACTTCACTGGTTGGGGTCACTGGAAGGAGCTTGGGCTTCAGCCACCGGTCACCAGAATTTGTGTGGCCTGGAGTAGCAACACAGACACATTGGGCAAGTCGCCACATTGATGGTAGGGCTGGTTAACGTGGCCTTACACGGCCAGCCGGCTGATGGCTACTGCAGATTCCACGGAACCGCAGAAAATAACACTTTTGCTGCATTATTTTCCTCTGCATTGGGTCGGTCTTATCAAAACATAATCATCACTTATGTTACGCTGAATAGAACCAAAACAGATAAATTCTTTATTGGCCACCTGAGTTTTTCCCTCTTTGGTTGCCCCCCATAGTGCATGGTCAGTCAATGTGCAGCATTGCTGGGGCTGGCGATTAAGGGCCCACTGGCATGTGACCATTCCACTGAGGCCAGGGCTTGCACCACTGATCATCAGATCCCACACACAGAGACTTAGCCCACTGAGCCACTCTCTACCTCCACAACTACGGTTGCGCTGGTCGGGAATCAAACCCAGGTCAACTGCTTGGAAGGCAGCTATACCAGGGGTGGGCAATCTTATCCAGAAAGGGCTATTGTGTATGCAGGTTTTCGCTGCATCTCCCGTATTAGGTTACTAATTACAGAAGTGATTGGCTGAAGAGTCCTCACACCTGGGTTTGAGCAGCTGGCCTAACCTTCGGATTGTGTTAGCTTTCTGTTCCTATCTCTTATGTTAGATGGGTCGATGCCGACCCGTGTCTTAAATCAGCCATAAAATACCCTCAATACAATTATTTATCATCCAATTTATTTCTTACCTCACGGTTACCTTGTTAAGCTTCCTTATCCATGAAAAGATTGGTTTTAATATTTTTGGTGTGTCTTTCTGGACCTTTCTTTGACAGCATACCTCTCGTTTTCAATAAAAAATAATGGCAAAATAAGCCTCAAGTGAATTAAATAAATAAACTGAATTGGTCTTATCTTGCCTTACATGTATGGGCATGCCTTGCCTAGTGAAAATTTTTATTTATTTATTTATTTTGTTTAAATACAGGTTCCTGACACAAATCTATGTGGTGCTTTTATGCATTTTAAAATTAAAAACACCAGAGCTGTTATTATCTTGACCAGAGCATTTCTAATTTAGTAATTTTTTATTTTATTTTATTTTCTTTAAATAGAGTTTCCTGACAAAGTCAAAAAGCCTTGATGCAGTACACAAATTTATGTGTGGCTTTTTATGCATTTTAAACTTACAACTAACACCACAGGAAGGCTATAGGTTATCCCAGAAACCCGCATACACACTGGCCCTTTGCGGAAAAGATTGCTCGCCCCTGCATTAAGCCACCAGTGCTTCAGGTTGGTTAGGTGGCTTACCTTCCTCAACCTGGGAGGCTAGTCCACTGAGAATATGAATGAGTGTCTTATCCACGGGACCAAGCGGCTCGTCTCCAACAGTGTCCGCCGTTCCGGACTGCAAGCAGAACCTTTCCAGCTGCTGGTATAGGAGGCTGAATTGCTCAGCTTGAGACTTACACCTCTGCTCCAGCTCCCGAACCCTGGCCTGCAGTGGACAGGCAACAGACAGAAAGAGCAGAATGCAGGGGTAAAGATGGGAAGATGGCACACAGCGATTAGATAGAAAGATGGACATACAAAAAACAGATGTTTGCAAACAATACCAAGTGCTTAATGCCCGATTTAACATCTAAACATTCACTGTGACAGTGCAGTGCTGCCTGTCAGTGATTGTCTGAGGATAGAGCAGGTAGCACAGTATGACACGGACATCATCGGACTGACATCTGCTAACAAGCCCGTTGTGAATTTTCCCACGTGAAGAGTCACGTACTTCTGCAGGGAACAGAGGATTTCAAGAGCCCCCAGTCACCACCACTCACACCACGTGGCTGTCACCAAGGCAACAAAGATGTGTTCATCTGCTTTCAGCAAACACATGGTTCTTTATCTGTCTGTGCATATTCATTGGGGTGTCTCCACATATTCATCAGGGGGTATGCATACATATTCTGCATAGAATATCTGTTGATATTTGCCAGTGCATTTCCTTCATTAAGGAGACACCCAGGTCCGTTGCTGTAAACATCACCACTGACCTCTCACCTCTCAGCTCTGACTCACCTCTAGCTGGTGCACTGTGCCCTCATGCTCCTTCTCAGCCTCTACCTGAACCTGCAGAGGACACAGAGGACACACGCTATGCCCTCTATACAGAGGGACATGCATGGCCAATGACCTCTTAATGACCAAACAGTGACCCTCAATTGAGCCCCCTCTCCCCTACCCCACCTGCCATTCAGACCAGATAATCCACCTGAAGCTAATACAGCTTTGGGCCTGGCCAGTACTTGGATGGGAGACCAACTGGGAAAGCTGGATTGCTACTGGAACAGGTTAGCCCATCTTGTGGTCTGTGTGGATCCCAATGCCTCAGTACAGTGACAGGGACACTGTGCTGAAGAAATGGTGCCATCCTTCAGGTGAGATGAAAAAAATGAGGTCCTGACTCTGTGAGGTCATAAAAGATGCCTGGGCATCTTTCAAAAAGGTTGGGGTGGTACCAGTGTGCGAAATACTCGTCAATATTCGGGGGGGTCCCCATCTCCCTATTGTTGTGCAATACCGATCTTGAGACCCCCTTAAAATTTTGTTTTTGAGGGTTTCGGGGGGTCTCATGGGTTAATCGGGGGTGTTGGACGCCCCCAAACCCCGCTGTATTTCGCACACTGGGTGCTACCCTCATGTCTTGGCATAATTGTCCACTGTGGCCCTATTAAATCTGGTATCCTAATCATCCCCTATATCTAACTGGTGAATTCTCTCCTGCCCCTTTACCACTTTATCTACTGCGTGGTGTGCATACTGGCGCAGAATAGCTGCCGTGGCATCATCCAGGTGGGTTGTTGAAGTGGCTCCCCAGTGCTTCTGTAAAGCGCTTTGGGTGTTGTGAAAAGCACCGTATAAATGCAACTTTCATACATTCATACCCCCCCCCCGATAGACATTCTGTAGCTCACCTTCTGCAGATGTCTGATCTCCTGCTGTCTGGCATGAAGAACCTCCAGCGCCAACTCGTGGTCTCTCTCCAGCTGCTGCTGTCTCTCTGCAGCCTTGTGCATGTGCTGGGGAGGGGGGAAGGGAAGCGGGGGTACCAGGGCTGGGGTCAGTAAGCATGGAGTGTGTCCCAGTCTCTATCATATTGCCAGACATAAATATAAATTGTCTGTATAAGTAGGGGATGAAATGGTCACTGTCAGACACTATGCTGACCCCCTGAGGCTAAGGGATGTATCTCCACCTGCAACACCTGCTCCAGCTGCTCCAGCCGGCCCTGCAGCTGGCTCCTCTCCCTCAGGGCGGAATCTCTCTCCTGAATCACAGAGGTACAGGTCTCCCTGAGCTGCTCGTAGTCCGACTTCACCTGCAGGTAGAAAGGTTGCCGGATCACCCAGCCTGACCTCAGATCAGTCTCATAAATCAGCTTACAGGGTCTAATATTGTCAATGGGTGAAGTAATCTTAAATAATTTCTCCATAGTGGCGTCAAGCACACAAGTGGATAAATTATGCAACACCATTGCCAGACACCACATGAGAACCACAGCAGAACCAGACGTGAAGAGCTCCTGACTGCACATCACGTGATGATATCAAAAACAGGTAATATGCCTCCTGATCACCTGTCACCTGGATCTATGTCACCTGCTTCTCACACATGTTCTTACATCAGTGATTCTCACCCGCTCATACTGCGAAGCCCTCTGGGTCTGGCTGGAGAGCTCTTGATTCAGACGACTCTTCTCCTGCAGGGCTTGTTGAAGCTCATTCTTCTACATATGGAAATGGAGAGAAGTACAAGGTTCATCTCTTCACACAGGAAGTCATTCTACTGCCATTAGCTCCTTCATCCAGAACCTTCATAAATTAATTTGTCAATAATTGCTTAAAAGAAATGAGAAGTGGGAGAAGCATCTCAAAAGCACGAAAATTTTTACAGGTGTTGGCTGACTCACCTAGGGTTTCGCATGAGACTGCGGCCCAGTGTGAAGGAGCTAACAGGCATGGGGGTAGGGAGAGGAGAAAGTAACGATTTCCATGCCAACCACCAGCCCATAACCATCCTGTGCTGCATGAAAAATGATAATGATCTATAAGTAGAGTGGAATCAGTCTCCCCCAGTCAGACCATCCTCCCCAATGAGATCAGTCTCCCCCAACAGGAACAGCATCCCCCAGCAGGATCACCCTCGCCTAGCAGGATCAGCCTCCCCCCAGTGGGATCAGCCTCTACGAGCGTGATCAGCCTCCCCCAGGGGGATCACCCCTCCCCAGCAGGATCACCCTCCTCTAGCAGGATCAGTGTCCCCCCAGTGGGATCAGCCTCACTAAGCAGAATCAGCTTCCCCCTGTGAGATCAGCCTCCCCTAGAGGGATCAGCCCTTCCATAGAGGGATCAGCCTCCCTCAGCAGGATCAGCCTCCCCCAGAGGGATCAGCCCTTCCATAGAAGGATCAGCCTCCCTCAGCGGGATCAGCCTCCCCCAGAGGGATCAGCCCTTCCATAGAGGGATCAGCTTTCTCTGTGAGTTGAGAGCTGAACTATACGCTAGGTTTGGTCAGATCTGGAATTGAGAATTGCAGGTATCCGACTCTTTGATTATTCATGGAGATTCCTGAATAAAAGGTGTATGTTTGTAACCATTTTACTTTTTTAACCTTTTTATCATTGTCAGACAGTTATAGAGTTCAGACTCACACATTCACGCAAAACAATTAAGTGCCAGTCACGATACACATGTCTAATGTACTTTTCCTAATTAATGATATTTATCATTATCTTAGCACTCAGCTCACTATTCATCAAATGTCCTCATTAAACATTAATTGTCCAATAGTTATGTTGATATGGCTGAGAGTAGCCCAAAAAGAAGTCGCACAACCCTAACCAGGACAAGGAGACAAATGGATTTCTGTAGCTGACAGTATATGCACCAAATCAGACATCTGGTTATGTTCTGCAGAAGATACAGTCGACAACATAGGGACAAAAAATAAAAGCCTTTTGGAAAATCCTGCCCCTTAAGCACTATGCGACATTTTTTAGAATGTAATGACTGAAAATGGTTTTGTATTCGTACAGCAGTTTCTGAATGGACTCGGAAGATTATTTTATATATATTTCAAGGTTATGTCACCGAGATCATATTATTCCTGAAATCTGTCCTGACATCAGCCTCTGTCATGGCACGTGAATCCCAGGACCAACCGTGAAGAAGAACTCCCCACAATGCAGCCATGGTGAGCACGCGAGCTGCCAAACCCAGGTACAGGCGAGCAGGAGTAAGCACTGTCACATGCTCCCACAAACACAGCAAACGGCGCGTGACCGCACTTCAGTTTGATCATATTTCCTCAGTGCAGTCAGACCATCATTGCATTCAAACCATTAAGTAACACCTGCAATACTCATGGGTAACCGATTACAGTATTCACAGGTAATCATGTACAATACTTATAGGTAATGACTCAATGACTCAAACACATTTATGCAATCACAACACTCACAGCTACTCAAGTACAATACTCACGGGTGATCCCTCACAACAGACAGTGCTGACCAGTCCCAGGCAATAGGATGGCATATATGAATATGAGTAATGACAGGCAGATTTAAAGCTGCCACATCCTCTCTGTGACTGCCTTCATCAGCTAGCGCTGAAGCCGGCTCCTCACACACACTGCAGGTGAAACTAGAGACAGGGAGCTGAGGAGGACTGCTGGGTATGTATCTGTACACCTGTGTGCCTGTGCCTGTAGGTGTCTCTCTGTGTCTGTACGCCTTTGTGTCTGTGAGGGTCTGTATGTCTATGTGTCTGTGTGTATCTGTGCTGGTCTGTACGCCTGCGTGTCTGTGGTCATTTATACGCCTGTGTGTTTGTGCCAGGGTCTGTCCCCTCCCCGCACTGATGTGAAGCAGGCATTGATGAGACAGCCTAACAAACTAAGCCAATCACCACACTGGAATTCCTGACTGGCAGCTAGAGCGGAGATGAGAGAGAGAGAAGGATGCGGAGCGCAGAATTGGCACAGACAGGTAGCCATTAGTACGGCTGAGATGGACACGGGTATGTCTGTGTGCTTATAGGGATCGATCCCAAGCACGCAGGAGAAGACAAAACGTCAATACTATAAACCCCTTTAGTGTACAAAAAACTGGGCCTAAGCTCTTTAGTCATGTCTTCGCCTCAGCTGCTGAAATGCACCTCTAACTCAGCTGATGTCTTCATGCGTGGCATTAGGGCGCCCCCTCCCCCCCGCAGACTCACCAGTGAGCGGCACTGCTGCCTTTCATGCCTGAGGGTTGCCACCTCCAGCCTGAGGCACCTGTTCTTTTCCTCTAGGAGGCGCCAGCGCTCCATGCTCTGGGGTGGCAGCACCCTGAGTTGCTGGTTTGGGAGCTATGGGGCCAGGTCCATGGGGGAAGAAAGGAAGGAGAGAAACAGGGCAAAGAAAGAAAACAGAAGGATGTGTGGAAGAAAAAGAAGTGGGAACCAGACTCCAGACTCATTGATGTCACTTTACTTTTTATCATGCAGAAGATTATGCATGAGAAGGTGGGGCTATTTCTTCATGTTGGCCAAAGCCAACCTCTAGCCAAAAAAATGTATTTATCAATTGGCAGCAACTGGAGTTAAGGGTCTTGCTCAAGGGCTTAAAGGCAAAATCATTCTGGTAGCCATGGGATATGAACCAGCAACCTTCTGATCACAGGCATATCCTGTGTTTATCATCGATCCTGTTTTTATTTATATTTATCCTAGTACCTACTGCTGTTACTGTATCTGCCTGTAAGTTGCCATACAAAATTTCATTGTAGACATACAATGTCAATAAACTGCTTTCTTATGTTATCTCTTACAATGTCGTAACCCACAAAGACTTTACTGAAGCAAGAGATCTAAGTAATACTGTTTACTTAGCAGATTAACGTGAGTAATACTATTTTCTGAACCGAATTATCTGAGTAATTGTAATGTCGGCGGGCAACAAAAGGAACAAAGAATTAAAAAAATCCAATCTGCAGCCTTTACAAACATAACCCCCCCTCCCCCTTTATCTAAGGTGGGAATAAGCGCTGAAGATCTTGGGGCCTCATTTATATACAAAAGTTGCATAGAAATCATCTAACATTTCATCAACTGTAAGTGTGTTTTCACATATAGTCCTCTTTAAAGGAACCGAACTCAGACCACTAGAAGTGGTCCCAAAAGTGGACCAACAGAAAGGTATTTGTGTTCACAATGTGAGTTCATTTGAAAGGGAACTCAGTTCTCTTTCTGGTGTACTTCAGCTCAGATGGGGCCTCAGTCCTTTTTCTGTTCATACCATTATTTTTGCTTGTTTCCTGGGACTGTACCACGTGATCTGCCTACAGCAAAGCTAAAGGGTAAAAACTGACGAAACAACCTAGGACCGCTTTGTGTTCATAACGCACAAGTTAAATGAATCGTGACGCGGACTAAAAGCGAACCGGACTGAGACTACCTCCCGATGTGGTCTCAGTTCGGTTCGTTTCAAAAGGGTCTGAGTTCGTTTGGCGTGTCCACATACACGCAAAAAAAAGTATGAAACGGACCAAGTGTGAAAACACACTAAGATAATTTCTGAAAAGTGCGTAAGTGTGAGTCAGAAAATAAACGTACGCAGAAAAAAAAATGTGTGTACGCCACTTCCACAGCTGTGCAATCTATAAATCGAGAATGAACCGCTGAAAACCAATGCATGTGTGTGGCGTTTAGGGTAGCGAGACAGACATAGTGAATGCCCAGCAGCGCCCTCTGTTGGCCAAACAGGAACAGGTGGCGGCAGGTTTTGACAGTACAGTAATACTGTTTGCTTAACAGATGTATTTGAGCCTAACTCAAACAGAAGGGTTACCGTGTCTTATCGGTGTACGCACACAATCTTCGGAACAATCTTACATTTAACATCAGCTCATCAATTACTGTTTTCAGATCTGGACTGAAAACCCACTTGTGCAGGCTGGCTTGCACAGCAGATAAACAAAAGTCTATTGTTTATCTCTGCTAGCTCCTATGGAGTTATTGTTTGTTCAGACACTATTATTGTACAGTTTGGTCTTAGTCAGTAGTTTTATTTCACTTTTTACCTACAAAATTTGTACCGCAGTTTTATAAATTTCATTTCTTTTTAAATGTGCTTTATAAATGAAAAATTTACTTATTTGCTTGCTTACTTGCTAATACTGTTTACATACTTTGCCATCCATGCTTGAGAATTTCTCATGGTGTGTTTTTGTTAATATTCAACCTTCATATTCAAATCTATAGTCTGATACACTATCTGGACAAAAGTATTGGGACACCTGGCCATTACACCTACAGGAATTTCTAAATCCATAAGCATCAATATGGAGTTTGTCCCCACTTTGCAGCTATCACAGTTGCCACTCTTTTGGGAAGGCTTTCCACAACATTTTGGAGTGTCTCCAGGAATTTTGCCCATCCAACCAGAATTGTTGTTCCCACAAAGTTGGAAGCATAGAATTGTCCAAAATGTCTTGGTATGCTGAAGCATTAAGAGTTCCCTTCACTGGAACTAAGGGGCCTAGCCCAACCCCTGAAAAACAGCCCCATACCATTATCCCTCCTCTACCAAACTACATTTGGCACAATGCAGTCAGGCAGGTAACATTCTCCTGGCATCCGCCAAACCCAGACTCGTCCATCAGACAGCCAGACAGAGAAGCATGATTTGCCTCTCCACAGAACACATCTCCACTGCTCCAGAGCCCAGTGGTGCCTTGCTTTACACCACTCCATCTGACACTTGACATTACGCTTGATGATGTGAGGCTTGCGTGCAGCTGCTCGGCCATGGAAGCCCAGTCCATGAAGCTCCCGGCGCACTGTTTTTGTGCTGGGGTTAATGCCAGAGGAAGTTTGGAACTCTGCAGTTTTTGAGTCGACAGAGTGTTGGTGATTTTTATGCACTATGCGCCTGAGCGCTCTGCGACCCCACTCTGTTATTTTACACTGCCACTTTGCAATAATACCACTTACAGTTGACAGCAGAATATCTAGCAGAGAAGAAACTTCACGAACTTCAAAGGTGGCATCCTATGATAGTACCACACTTGAATTCACTTAAGCTCTTCAGAATGGCCCATTCTTTCAGAAATGTTTGTAAACATGACTACATGGCTAGGTGCTTGAATTTATACTCTCTTGTGGCAATGGGTCTGAAAGAAACACTTGAATTCAGTGATTAAGAGGTGTATCCCAATACTTTTGTCCATATGGTGTATCTCTGCAAGTCCAGACACATTGGTTCCAGCACATCCATCCATCTCATGCAGTTCATTGCACTACCTGAGGGTGGTAATAATGAGCTGAGGTGGGGACCTCACCTTGTCTCTGATGCGTGGGTGGCCTGCGCTCCTCCTAGTGATGAGTGACAGCTGTCTCTGGACCCACAGCAGCTCCGCCCGGGATCTCCTCAGGAGCTCCTCTACATCCCGTGACCTATGTCCTCCCATCACCTCCTGCAACTCACATGCGGGACCACGGATAAACAGGATGCGCGAATATGAGAGCACAGAGCACCCCTACTGAAGGGGAAATGACATCATTTCCTGTGTGTTATACCATGACAGTAGCGCCTAAGTGACCATGGCAAGCGATCTGGTCTACTGTGTTCCAGGCAGTAAACAGTGAGCCGCCGTTGCAGGGATGTTAATCCCTTACTTCCGTTCACTTACATAATGGATTTTATTGCAACTGACCTGAAACGAAAGCACTGCATTTTGTCCGAGTTGCTGAGCAGGAAGAAAGCCCTTTTTAAGTCATCCAGTCAGATCGGAGTGTCAGGGCAGGAGCCATTCGTAAACCTACACCTGACAGAGGACCCCTGAAGCAGTCCCCACACCACTACATGGAAACCTTTCTCTAATAAACCTTCTAAACTGAGGAATGTAATTTATCTTTCATACGGGGCCAGTCTCTTCACACGCTGGCTGAGTGCAGGTCACATTTCTCTCCTGTCTTTCTTCCATCAGGTGGTTCTTAAGCTCCCAAACGCACAAACATGCAAAGTCACGGTGATGCAGTTCGTAACCCTGCCTGCAGATGGCGGTCTCAAACTGCATGTGTGGTCACACCAGGAACCTGAGGTGACAGGCTGGACATCTCACAGGATGAGTGTACCTTTAGGGTGAGCCGGCCCAGGCAGGGGCTCGGGCTTTCAGCCTCCATCGGGGCCACGTCAGCGCCTCCCGGCCTTGTGTCTAGCTGTCTCAGATGGAAAAGATGTCAGAAAAGAAAACGAACCGCGTTGTTTTCCTTCCCACCTCATCAGCATCACAATGCTCAATACCAGAATGTAGCCGGAAGGTAAGCAGTACATGACATAACTAGTAGAGACAATTTATGCCGATGAGAACAACTTTTTAACCTCACATTCGTGTAGTATACACATTAATCCAAAGCAAAATACATTTTTGAGAAAGGAGAGTCAGTCAGGTCCTAGAGCAATTGGGTTTAAGGGTCTTGCTCAGGGGACCAACAGTGAAACCACGTTGCTGACCATAGATTTTGAACTGATGACCTTCTGATCGCATCTAAACCAGCTTAGCTATTGAAGGCCTCCAGGATCCAACTCGGTACCCTGAGCATATGCTTGCATGTTAAGGTTCTCATCTAAGGTCACATGTGGTGTGTAAAAGGCAGACAACGGCAATGCAGCCCCTGCCGGTACTTTGGCCTGGTAGAACCGCCTGGTAGAACCGCCAGTGAAAACCCCGAACATGTTGACACACCTGAGCCGATGTCATCTAATTAATGCCACGATGCTGACATTTTACACTCTAGGGGTTGTGGGGTGAAGGTAGACTCTTGGGGGGTGCGCGGTGGAGTCAGATCCTGGGGGCGGGTGGGGTGAAGTCAGATTGTAGAGGGCGGGGGCTCAGCTGTTTCTGCTCCTCCTCCAACGTGGGGCGGGTTCCTCTTACCAACACAGACAGAGTCTTCTTACTGAAGTGGTTAGCACCTCGGCTTCGCGATGGATGTATCTCTGTGAAATTATATTTACTCATGTAGAAGTACTTTTAATAACTGCTGTTTTGTATTATTAAAAGCAAATATAGATGAGGCTGCAATAATACTGCATCCATTCATCCATCAATTTTCCAGACCCACTTGTCTTATGCAGGGTCCAGCGACATAAATGCACTGTACACTTTACTGGACTGAACAATAATACTCCAACCTTATAAAGACACAGTACATTTTACTGAACAGAGCAAAAACACCTTACTCATACTCATACTCATACGTTATACATGCACGGCGCACTTTGCTCATTCTCTTTACTCTTGATGATTATTCAGCTAAACTTAACACAGTGGTTAAAAATCTTGGTGTCAGTTCCATACAACCCCAGTCTTTGCATCCCTCTCAAGGGGCAGCTTGTCCATCTATATTGGGCTGCAGATTATCTTCCTACAAAGCTCTGTATCTAAGTGTTTTTCGGAAAATATTTGGTACTGAATCACCCACAGTCATTAAGTCCACATTAAAGCCATACTTGTTCAGTTTAGCTTACAGGGATGCTAACTCTGGGGAGTTACTCAGCCCTGCAATGGACTCCTGATGAACCGCATCATCAGTGCTGTTGCTGCCATGTGCCCCATGGTTCATTGTGCTACCACTTTTCAGGGATTCCTCACCTGGCTCACGCTGCATAATTGGTCCTACTGAAGCTACTGTGTGCTCCTCACCCTGCTATCTTACACACAAACTCATGAACTGCCATGATCCCTCCCCCTACTGGGCATCTCGCAAGGCTGAGAACAACCCAGGATGGGGCACCAATCCAACACATGGCACATTCACACACCATTCACTCATACAGGCACTTTGGCTACTCCAATTAACCTCAGCATGGACTTTGGACTTTGGGGGGAAACCGGGGTACCAGGAGGAAACCCCACAACGACACGGGGAGGACAAGCAAACTCCACACATACGGAATCCTGGTGGACGCTTGAACCCAGGTCCCAGAGGAGGCAAAAGTGCTAACAACTGCACCGCCAGGCTGCCCCCAATTATTATTATTATTATTATTATTATTATTATTATTATTATTAGTAGTAGTAGTAGTAGTAGTAGTAGTAGTAACATTATACTGAATTCTCTCTAAACACGTGTTTGCTTTGCCCTGCACCTCTGTCTCACATTCTATTCCTTCTTTTGTTTATCCCAACCCTTCCCAGGTATCTTACCTGTGACACAAGTGGTCCTGAGAACAAGAGGCCAGATCCACATGTTGTGCTGATCTTCCTGAATCTTCCTTAATATCACCAATGATTTATCACCATGTATTGTGTCATTACCGGTATCTAGGTACTCCTCCATGCCTGAAGACTCCTTCCGGACCATGTGGACTGCCCATAACCCTTAGGGAGTCCCATTGGCCTGTGAAGAGTCCTTCCTCTCCCTGTGGCTTCCCTCTGGTCAGTGAGGAGTCCTTTCTCTCCCTGTGGCTTCCCTCTGGTCAGTGAGGAGTCCTTCCTCTCCCTCTGGCTCCCTCTGGACAGTGAGGAGTCCTTCCTCTCCCTGTGGCTCCCTCTGCCCAGTGAGGAGTCCTTCCTCTCCCTGTGGCTCCCTCTGGACAGTGAGGAGTCCTTCCTCGCCCTGTGGCTTCCCTCTGGTCAGTGAGGAGTCCTTCCTCTCCCTCTGGCTACCCTCTGGCCTGTGAGGATTCCTTCCCCTCCCTGTGGCTTCCCTCTGGCCTGTGAGGAGTCCTGCTTGTCCCTGTGGCTTCCACTGGTCAGTGAGGAGTCCTACCTCTCCCCGTGGCTTCCCTCTGGCCTGTGAGGAGTCCTGCTTCTCCCTGTGGCTCCCTCTGGTCAGTGAGGTGTCCTTTCTGTCCCTGTGGCTTCCCTCTGGCCTGTGAGGAGTCCTTCTTTGCCCTTTGACTTCCTTCTGGTCAGTGAGGAGTCTTTCTTCTCCCTGTGGCTCCCTCTGGCCAGTGAGGAGTCCTTCTTCTCCCTGTGGCTTCCCTCTGGCCAGTGAGGAGTCGTTCTTTGCCCTGTGGCTTCCTTCTGGTCAGTGAGGAGTCTTTCTTCTCCCTGTGGCTCCCTCTGGCCAGTGAGGAGTCCTTCTTTGCCCTGTGGCTTCCCTCTGGCCTGTGAGGATTCCCACCGCTGCACAGTACTCTATCGTCCCTCACTGCTCCCCATGTCTTCCCAGAAGAGCCACCTGAGTAGAGCAGAGGAGTCCAAGTACCACCTCCACCAATAAAAATTGAACCCAGAGAGAAATGACAAACAGATACATATAGACCACTAACTTTGTGTACATGTATGTACTGAATTCTGATACTTACATTGCACAGCAGAAGGTGAAAGAGCCTGTTATCCCTCACCCTCACTCTCTTCATCTCTCTCCCCTTCTCTCTGCTCTCTCTCATCCTCTCCTGCTCTCTCTGTATTTGCTGAGTACTTGCTGTGCCGCCATCTGGCACCACGTGGGTGGGGCACGGCTGAGGGACACAAACTCACATCCAGGTACCCCCCCAGCGTTGGGACCCTGAAGGGCCATGGACACACAGCAGGTGCTGGCCCCCGACGCCGCCAGGCTGTGAGCCAGAATGGAGCCAGAATCAGAGCTGCATGAATCTGAGGTACTCTGAGCCAAAATAGAGGCTATATGAAACTGGGGTACTAGAGCCATAATGGAGGCTGCATGAAACTGAGGCACTGAGATCCAGAATGGAGCTAGAATGGAAGCTGCATGAATATGAGGTACAATTAGCTAGAATACAGGCTACATGAAACTGATGCTTTGGGAGCCAAAATGGAGGCGGCATAAAACTGGGGCACTAGGAGGTAGATTTAAAGCCAGATTAGATCAGTGGCACTCGGAGCCAGGAGGGACCTGATGGTGACGATGACCAAAATAGAATAAAGAGAAGAAGCCAAAAATGAATCTTGAAAGAACCAAAATAGAAGCTGGAGTGAAAGACACTCTCCCTGAAAATGGAAATGCTAAGAATATCCCTGTGAGTTGTGCCTGTGGATTTTCCTGCTGGCCCACCAGGTGAAGCAAACCACTGAGTGCAGCATAGCATGTGCGCACTGTCCCATGTGTCACCTGGATTAATATCATCTCTGACAACACTGTCCTACAGGGGGCCCATTGCGGCCAAAGATGGTTTATCATAGACTAAAATTCAGGGTGTCAGTGTGACACCATTTAACAGCATGTAATTTTAATAAAAATGCTGAATTGCAGGCCAAACAAAACACAAACTTTCCATTCCAGAATGTACCCGTAGGGCTCCTTTGGCTTTTAGTATTACCAGCGTTCAAGAAAACCTCAGCCTGTCCACGTCGACTGACATAACCTGTCCGTACCATAAATACCAGCAGCCTGAGGGAGATTTTTAAGGAGAAAAGTCTTTGGTTTGAGAATACCAATGCAAAATATTCCAGTATTCTGTTCCTGGAACCAAGGAGGTGATGTCAGTCCTCGGACTGATACAGAATGAACTCTGAGTCTTCGGAAGTCAAGTAAAGGTTTATTGTCATCCCAGCCAGACGCAGTGCAGGACACAGTGAAATGAAATAACTCCTGAAAAGTGTAACATTCAAGACAGACATTACAGCGTTAAAGACAGAGAGAAAGGAGGAGAGAATTAACTTCAGTGTTTGGTGCTCTGTGGAGACCATATTAAACCCCTGTCCCATTCTGATTAGGTTAAATTAGATTAAATAAACTTTATTGACCCTAGGGCAAATTTCTTGTTCATACAGCACCGAGTACATAGGGCAC
>JAODLD010000124.1:31872361-31886490 GCA_026781065.1 Mormyrops boulengeri
TATATTGCAATACAGAAAGAGGGACACATGGTGCAGACAAGTAAACTGCAACACATGAAAAAGTATGCAGTGCAGTGAAAAACAGAATATTACAGAATAATTAGACACCTCTGCAGTCGTGTTTACATGTTAATGTGCACATCCCTCTCCCTGTAGCATGTGGGATGGAACACCTGCTAATTCAATTAATCAATCACCTTCAACATTTCAGTCTCTCACTCAATCTCACACGCAGTCTAATGTACGACAGAGGAATAAGCTGGTCTGCATTTGCTTTGTCTGTATAAGAACAGGGATCAGGGTCATCATCAAGGGATCCAGATGCTGTTGCTGTATATGTCTGTCCAGAAATGCTAACAGTCTCTGTTGGGGAGGGCTGTGGCAAATCTGTCAGTTGGTTCCAAAATGTAAAAAATAAAAACGACAAAAAAATGTCAGTGTAAATTTAGACTTTTGAGATCTGGGCCAAAAATGGAAGGTAGGATTATGTGAATCCTGCTTCTGGTTAGATGCCCGGCGGCCACCTACTATGATGGCTTCAGTGAGAATGACTGTCAGGGTGACTGACACTAGATGGCGATCTCGCGTCTGTAGCGCCCGGATGGGAACTAGCAGAGAAAGCATACGCTATATGGACAAAAGTATTGGGACACACCTTAACCATTGAATTCAGGTGTTTCATTCAGACCCATTGCTACAGGTGTATAAAACGAAGCACCTAGTCGTGCAGTCAGGTTTAGAAACATTTGTGAAAGAATGGATCTTCCTCACCCAGCCTATCCTGGTGTGGTGGATCTGAGATCTTCCTAACCCAGCCTATCCCAGTGCGGTGTATCTGAGATCTACCTCACCCAACCTTTCCCAGTGCATTGTATCTGAGATCTTCCTAACCCAGCCTATCCCGGTGCAGCGTATCTGATGAAATCATACACTTTGTTCTCCGCGGCATGCCTGCCTGCACCATCTGCATGGCATGATTATTGAATGCCAGTACCACTGTGGGACGCGCCCCACTGCTGTGATATAGCAGCTCTGAGAAACAGCGTAGTCCTGTGCTTGAGGTGATCGCTATAGTGATGTCCGTCATAGCCTTTTAATTCTGGTAACCTGGCGTTTGGCTTCAGAAGAGGCTAGTGGGGCACTCTACCGGTCTGGCACGTTCAGCCCCCCTACTTTCCTACTTATCCTGATGGTTATTTCATTCCTGGCCACTTTTGCAAACCCCCTGCGTATGAACACCGTGAAGCTTGTTTTTCTGCATCAATATCATATCTTCACCTTACGCAGGCGTGTTCTCTACCTCGGGGGGGCTTATCAGCTTTCTGTACCCTGCCCCGCCACCCCACCCCAAAGGCAGACCTCACTATTTTACAGGGGGGTGCGTCTGTTTGGGCGGTTTGTCGAAGCACTTCTCCATCTTTAGACGAAGAATATTAAGAGCTGCTTGCCTCTATGTCGCTCGCAAACCTTTAGACACACGTTAAAGTCGCCTTTTTGCATCCAGTTTAATGTCCTGCACAGAGTCGAGGCGGTGCCAGGTCATACTGGTCCCCTTTATCTAGTCCCAGTTTTTGGCTTTGGTCCACAGCCGCTCAGATTTGGTGACTGCCCCCTTGTGGTAGCAATGCAAAATGCAGCAGTCCAGCAAGCTCAATTAAAACTTCCCTATACATCTTAAAGGGGGAGTTTCTGTAGAAAGGGGGCATATGAATTTAGAAAAATCAAAGCTGGGCACAGAGATGTAAAATGTGAATGAGGCAAATAAAGCCAGAGCAGGTGCACTGATACATTATTGCCGTGCTCTGCAACGTCATTAGTCATTAATGCTACATGTAACAGGCACTCAGTTGATCCCATCTATTATTCACTCATGAGTCCAGAAGAAACCAGCTGAAAAGTGTTTAACCTCAATAAAATATTTTATAGCAGGAAGGGCTCACATGATTTCTTGCACAATTGAAAAGACATGAGTAAATTGTATTTGTAGTTCTGGCAAACTCACACTAATAGGCTGGTAAAATTAAAGTCATTTGTAATGCTTCTGTAATAAACCTTTTTATTTAAACTTAGACTTAGAATTTGAGGGGTAAGACTTTAGATTTTCTTATTACTTGAAAGTCAATGACCTGTTCCCACCTCTGGAAAATGGAAACAAACAGAACGCCTTCCGGAAGGCTCCGATCAGGCAGTACGCTTATCTTATCTTTTACCTTCTGTTCTCTTATTATGCACAGCTGCTAGGAGTGACCAGGGCTACATTTCACTACATGTTGTATGTGTACAACTGTGTATGTGACATATAAACCTCTTGAAACTTGAATCTACATACCATATTTCACGAGGGTAAGAAATGAGGTAAATCCCACTATATATGTTTAGCTTTGTTGGGCTGCATTCTGGAAAATCACACATTGTTTAATAAACCCCACCGATCCAAAAGTAGGTTTTATAGTTCTTTGAAGACAAGCTGTTAAACAACTTGTTTAACTCTGTAATACATTGCTGAGGAAGAAGGGGAACACTGCCAGTTAAAGAACATTACAGAAGAGTCTATCGGTTATAAAAAGTCATTTCCAAAGTCATTGCCAAATGGAAATAGAGACATAAAGGTAAAATGGCCTTTAAATTCTCTCATGGTTGCTCATTGGAATAGTAAAGCACTCAAGAAACATCTGACAGATAGAATAACCAGATTTTCTAAATGATCAACTGTGGGCGGTCACTCCTCAAAATACAGACTTATAAAAATATATAATTGTTAAAACAAGAACCTATTAGCAACATAGGTATGCACTAAGCAAATCAAAACATTCTTTTGCCTGAAAACCACATCTGCATAGCAACGGTGCAGGCCTCGGTCTTGGGTTCATAGTTTGGTGTAATTTTGCTACTGCAGAGAAAACACAATTTGTTTGAAAATTGTTTATTAAAACTGCAAACAGAAACACAGTTAGGAAAAGTCATAAAGGCAATGTGTAATCAATGTGTAATCTACATCCCGTGTTCTCTACTACCGAGTGCGGTTGCACATCTGTATCTGAATTTCCTGGCAAAAGCACCTTAAGGGAGATTAACTCGCAGAGGCTGTTTCTGCATTGCTCTGGTGAAACATACATCTGTATGGTGTTGTCTCAAACGAGTTAGCGCATTGGATACGTTTTCAGCAACAAATCTGACTTCGATATAACGGACCGAACAGACAGTCTTGGTCCTATCAACTACTTTCTCTGCTGGTGTAATTTATTGGAAAACCAAAATTTTCCCTAACTACAAATTGTGACTGACCGTAACCAGTAGTAGCTGTAACCAACACAAAGCCACAATTAGCATAACATTTTTCATGTTGGACATCTACTTGTGAATTTAAGTTTCACCTGTATCAAGAAATCTATTTGTTGGTTTCATTGTACATTCCAAACTGAAATTGATGTAACCGAATAACATATGACAAAGATGCATACCATTACAGCCTAATGTATACACACAACACTAGATGAATTATATTACTAGTATTTTCAGACCACAGAGTTTCAGTTTGATCCCTGATTCCCCTGCTGTGCGCTTACACTCTTCTACACTATATATTTTCATATATTTCATGATTAGTTGGTTTCTGAAGTACGTTGTTTCTCTCATTGGCTGCAGACTTCACCACCTGAAAGATAAAACAGAAGAGATGATGAACACATGAAGTACTGGAACAATGAAATGTCTGAGTCCTGGAGTTACTTATAAGAGACTCACCGTAAGAGTATCGTAGTCAGGTGACCTGTTTCTTACATCCAGCGTTGCGTAATTATCACTGTGTGAATCCGTAGCACAGTTCTGTGCAGATACAATGTTACATTCCTTTTTTAAATTAACCTGAAAAGGTTATTCCCACTTATACAGCCAAACTGGCCAATCACAACTGAAAATAAATGAGGAAACGGTTTCTACTGATCAGTTCTAGGACTGGTACAAGCTATGCAGCTACATTGCAAGGATTTAATCACGACACAACCTGTTGCTCCAGATGACATTCATGCCCTTTTATTTAGCTGATCTATTTTGGCACATCTGCAGGACAGTGACGTGTCATTTTGTATATGTTAGGATTGCTGAAGTCATGGAGGTTACTGATGTGCAATGAACAAACTAGTTCTTTTGTGCTTGTTTTGGTCTTTTAATGAACGTACTGATACAATGACGTTAAAGAATGAATCTCTTTCGACGCATGCGCTGTGTGAGTCACATGTTAGATTTCGCGATGGTCAGGACCTATGATCTTAATTTCACTTCATTGACTCTCCTCGGGAAATAGTTTATCAGTGAACTGCATCAGCAAAATGGTCATGATGACAACTAGCCAATAACTAACCTGGTGGAAGCCATCAAGCACCTCCACTTGACTACTTCACTCTGAGTGATTATGACAGTCTCAGTCCACTAACTGATTTAACAAACCATTTCGCCCCAACTGATCTGAAGTACTGTAGTGGAAATTATGCATTTAGATATAGTGGGAAATTCTGTGCTTACTTAGAAAATATTTGCTATGATCACAAGGTGCAAAAACTGTATTACGAAGTACTGTCTGTCTGTGTGGAAAGTGGGGACCGCTTAGTAGCCAACCAGGAGGAAGGTCACTCCGATAAGTACAGAGCTGGTTCTGACCAGTTTTGATTGGTTGCACACAGAGAAGACAGTAACTGTGAACCTTCTTTCTTATTGCATAGAATGATAAACGTGAAGCAGAAGTATAAGGGAGCTGTGCAAGAAAATAATTGTGGGCACTTGTTTGCGGGCACGGTGTCCCGGCTTATTTGATGCATGAAATAACCTAATAAAAAAACTTAGTAAAAATAAACCGAAATAAAAATGGGAAAAACTAATTAAACTAAACAGAAATTAAACTAAAAAGGAAACAAAATTGAAAAAAGGTCATTCATTCATTAAAAATGCAGATAGAATTACCTTGGTTCTTCCTCCTTGGTTACTTTCCACACTCAGTAAATTAGTCTTCCTCCTAAAACATATCAATCAGTCCTTGAGCAGTACTACAGTACACTGACTAGGTGAGCATATGTGTCCCATCCAGGAACGTAAAAAACAGCCTTTTCAACTATTAGATAATATGACTGAGTCCTTGGGAACAGTGTTATGTGCGTGACAGTTTGGGTAGATTTTGGTTAAATAATTTTAAAAAGAAATAAAAATGTATCCTATATCCAAATAATACATGACCTGGGTCAAAATAAATATATACATTTATATAAATATTAGAGCTTAACTAACTAATCACACATTTCGCAATAAATTAATTGCGATTAATCAGGATTAAAAACTTTCTTCCTAAGGCTGCGTGATGACATCGTTAATCACGTTAATTTATTTCAACGTGTTATTTTAATCACAACGGTTAATGTGTTAATTTCCACAGCCCTAAAAAATATATGAAGATGTAGACTGTAACTTAGCATTTGTAAATCATAAATACCTTTATAGAGAATGAAATATAAAACACTCACGTCATCATGCAGATGATAATTACAAGAGTAATGGCTAAAATGGCCATGGATATCCCAACAACAATGAATATAAATGTTGGATTTGATTTAGCTGTAAAAGGAGGAAAACAGCGAAAAGAAAGCTTAAACAACTTAGTCTATTCAGTTATTTCTAGATTTATAATTATCATTCTTTTCCCCAGAATGCACCATTGAAGTATGTCATTTCTCATGGACACACTGAGATGTGTGCTGTGGAAGACAGAAACCGAGGAATGTTACTTAACGGCTAAAGTGCAAAGACACTATTTGATGCAATTCCTTTGCTGTAAGCTAAGGGTATCTGAGCCACAGATTACTCTCATTTGAGCAGGTTCTGCTTGCTTACTTTCATAAGAATAGTTTTTGTCTGTACCATTAGTTGCTCAGTATATGCAGCGCACTGAAACCCACCATTGTTCTTCTATTCCTTTCCAGCCTTGAACATAGTAAGATAAGGAGCACCAAATAGTCTTGAACTCGGTCCCAGGTGCAAAAACTAATTACAGAATGTTCTCCAAAGCCTTTATCAGTAGTATCTCTTAATTATGCAATAATACGACTGAGAAATCGTTCATCTGTGGTCACTGCATCAACAGCTTGTTAATGTGTGTATCCCCTGCTCAACAGTAAATGGGAAATGCATAAAGCACTGAATTTCTGTAGCTTATAAGTCCAACTAGAAAATATAATATTCTGTCCATAGACAAACCAAGTCTGCAGCTGCCAATTGGTGGGTCGGCGTGTATCCCTGTCGCCTCACACATTCGGGGTTGTGAGTATGATTCTGACCCTTGCTCTATGTTTATGGAATTTGCATGTTTAATGGTTGTTCCTCCAGAAAAAATACAGCTGAGTGAATTGGTATGAAGTGAACCGTCCACAGAGTGTAATAGTTTGAATAGTTTGTGTCCTGACATGGACTGGCATCCTGTTCAAGGTGTCCCCTGTTCTGTTGCCCATGTTTCCTGCGAAAGGCTGACTATCACTCTCTGTAAGTGGTTATAGGAGTTTGTTGGATAACAGAATGGAAGTGGGGTGACTTACTGATTATAGAGGTGCACTGTTATGAAACCTGATAAGTTGTATTGTAATTTTCTAGGTAATCTGAACATTAGAGCCACTAACACAAACAGCTTAGAACCAACACAGTAAGAGTATAAAAAAATGTGGATAAGTTTTATGGCTTCTTCTGTTAGTACAAAACAGTGACGTCAGAATGAAACCACCTGGGTTTGGTACTTGAGCTATATACTCACAGAATCAATCTAAATACTCACAGTGAACATCCAGTAGGATGACATCAGACACTTTCTCCCTGTATCCTTTCAAAGCACACCAGTATTTTCCAGAGTGATGATAGGAGACAGGATCAAACTGAAGTGTGGACTGTGTCTCTGGCAGCAGCTGGTTGTCCTTAAACCAGGTGAATTCTGATTGGCTGAGGGAGCAGATCCCTGTGTCACATGTCAGATTCACAGAGTCTCCTTCTCTTAATGTACCATTTCCTCCAGAAGAGATCATCACCAACTTGAATTCTAAAAGTTACAGCATATATTTGAGATTTCTGCAACAGTTATAAGGTATTTCAGTTTTAAGGTTTTTTTAATCCCTTGCCACACCTTAGAGCCCCAGACTCTCCCTCTGACTACTTTATCTCTACTAGATGAGGTCACAATCATCTTTAAATCTAAAGTTAAACAAAGTCATGCCTAATCATGTCACTCTTTCATTTTATGGAATCACAGTCTCCACCATAATCTAATTTTGTAAATACAGTGGTACCTTGGAACACAAACTTAATTCGTTACAGAAGGCTGGTCGAGTTGCATTTTGGTAGAGGTCCTAGTCGAATTTCCCCATAAGAAATACTGTGAATTAATTTAATCCATTCCAGACCCCCAAATGATTACCTATTTAAACTTATCTACCTACCTACCTAATAATAAAAAGCATTGACAATTGATATAAAACTAATACACACATGAAAAATCACACATACAAAAGCAATAAACATGAAATGTCGAACTCGGTCGACCGTGAAACTGAGAGCGATTCATAGGCAAAAGAATCCCAGCAGGTCTGCTTGCCTTTGTGAAAGCCCATCAGAGATGCATCGATCCGTACAAGTTTTAGCGGGTCTTGGTTTGTCATGTTCCAAGTTTTTGGTCACGTTGCGGCTAGATTTTTTCCGTCTGACCCTTTCGAGGTCCGTATTGGTAGAGTTGAATGCGTCTCGACAAGTTTTAGCAGGAACTGTCGAGTTCCAGATTTAGGTTGAGGTGCAAGTCAAAAAAAATGCAACAGACCCGTTTGATGTCAAAGTTTGTCAAGTTTAGAGGTGGTCGTGTTCCAAGATTCCACTATATTACATTCTTTCTATATAGATGAACTAGGTTTTCCCAACCTAGACCTCGGGGTCTCCCAGAAAGTTCAAATTTTTGCTCTCTCCCGGCTCCCAGCACACCTGCACCAGGTATTCTTGATTGGCTGGGAGCTGGATGGAGCAAAAATGTGGACAGCTGGGGGTCCCTGAGGACTGGGGGGATCATGATAAGCAGCTGGGGGAATGGATGGATGGATGGATGGATGGATGGATAAAAAGCTTTTTCACAAAGACTTACCACCAACTTGAAGAGTCACTCCAAGCTGTCCAGTCCATTTTCCACCATCCCTATCAGTAGTGAATCTGAATCTATACACTCCAGCATCAGTGTCTGTAATCTTCTTTATCTTTAATGTACAGTTTTTCTCTCTGTTCCCCAGATACTCGGCCCTGTCTTTGTACTCAGCTTTTATTTCAGCCTTACCACTATGATACACATAAGGTGGCTGATCAAGACATTCACCATTATGACACCACATGACATCCTCCACACTGTATCCTGATGGATAATCATATTCACAGGGAATGACCAAAGCAGATCCTCTCACAGCACAGATTGGACTCACTGGATACATTAGATTCCAATCACCACCCAGGACCCCTGGAAAACATCAATAATAATCAATGGCAACATCACACAAAAGGAAAATGTTTCACTTTTTTTTAATTCACAAAGAGTAGTACTAAAGGTTTGCATGTTCTCTCCCCCCATAACCCTGCTCAGGATTTGCGGCTGGGGGATGGATGGATGAAGAGCTTTTTATAAAGACTTACCATCAACTTTGAGAGTCACTCCAGACTGTCCAGTCCAACTTCCCTCTTGCCTATCAGTTGTGAATCTGAATCTATACACTCCAGCATCAGTGTCTGTAACCTCCTTTATCTTTAATGTACAGTTTTTCTCTTTGTTCCCCAGGTACTCTGCCCTGTCTTTGTACTCAGCTTTTATTTCAGTCTTATCAGTATGATACACATAAGGTGGCTGATCAAGACATTCAGAATTATGACACCACATGACATCCTCCACACGGTATCTCCCTGGATAATCATATTCACAGGGAATGACCACAGCAGATCTGGTCACAGTAAAGACTGAACTCACTGGATACTTTACACTCCAACTATCAACCAAGACACCTGGAAAACATCAATAATGCTCAATGGCAACATGATATTGACATAAAAGGAAAATGTTTCACTTTTTTATAATGAGAAATGAGTAATAACAAAGCAAATATACATGCTTTACTCCAGCTTACTGAAACTCCACCATGGAGGTGATTTTGTCAAAACATTTATACCTCCAGGACAAATTAGCTAGTGATGGGTGAAACTACCCTTTTTTTGGGACACAGTTCATTTGATTTAGTTCACCTGAAAGATGTTCCAATCCGTTCACCACCTCATCCACTTCCTGTTTGCATAAATAGTTCGGAAATATGTAAAAAAAATTGCCTGCTATTTAGGCTAAATAGTGCTATGGCGTAACCTAAATACCACCAATTAGTCATGCAAGAAAAATAATATTAATTATTGAATTATAGTATAAGTGTCTCAACCTTATACCTTAGCTTCTCATGTTTGTTAAAAACGGCAACCTAACAGCACATCACATAGTCAACTAAGGAACCATGGTTAAAAGCATTTTAAATCATGAAAATGTTGCATTTTGCATGCTTCAGTGGTGGAAAGTACAATTACATTTTTCACATACCTGTACTTTGCTTAAGTACACTCAGCCATGGACAATTGACTTTTACTCCACTACATCTTACAGCAAAATATGTATACTTCCTGCAGTTCTATTTAGTGCTGTGTTACCTTTTGCAATCACATTGCAGTTTTTTAATTGGATGACGACAGGGAAAGGTAATGATGGGGCAGATAATACTGAGATTTCGGAGCTTTTTCTCGTCAGAGAGTCAGAGGTTTCGAATCCTGTCAGCTCTCAAAATTTTTTTTATTGCAGGATCTTTGCTTCCATTTAGGAGTCAGGCGTTATCCCAACTGACTGGAAAACATAGTCCCTGTCTGGAAAGGGAAGGGTGACCGCCTGGATTGCGGTAACTACAGTTATTCTCATTACTGGGTAAGGTCCTTCCTAGGGTAATCCTTAACAGGATCTGTGATCACTTGCTTGCCTGTCAGCAACTGGAGCAGTCTGGTTTTATGCTTAAGAAGTCTGCCATCGACCGCATTCTGGCACCGAGGGTTCTCACTGAGCAAAAAGATCAATTTTTGTAAAGCGTTTGACTCAGTTGATCGAGTTGCCCTGTGGGACACCCTGAGACTTCACGAGATCCCCACAAAGTTGCTGGACGTCATGGCCTGTACACTGGTACTGTGAGTGCTGTGCAGAGTGGAGGAACCCCCCTGTTGTTCCCAGTTGATTCTAGGGTTCGCCAGGGGTGTGTTCTTGCTCCTACTCTGATCAATGCTTGTATGGACTGGGTGTTAGGCAAGGTCGTGGGGTCCAGCAGTTGTGGGGCGTCCATTGGTAAAGAAAGATTTACTAATCTTGACTTTGTCGACGATGCTGTGATCTTAGTGGAGTCAATGGAGGCTCTGATCGTGGCTCTTGAGAGTCTGAGTGTCTGGGATTGTGGGTGTCCAGGATAAAGACCAAGATCCAGCCATTTAACGACTTCTTAGGCACAGCCATCTTGTCGACAGCGACATGTCTCCGGTGACTCTTCCTATGAACCCAGCAGACGGATTGGAAGAGCATGGGGGGTCATGAGATCCCTGGAAAGGGGTGTGTGGTGTTCCCGATATCTTTGCAAGAGGATGAAGGTCCAAGTCTTTAGAATCCTGGTGCTCCCTGTGTTGGTGTATGGCTGTGAGACATGGACGCTATCTAGTGAGCTGAGATGAAGACTGGACTCCTTCGGTATTGTATCTCTTCAGAGAATCCTTGCGTTCTGCTGGTTTGACTTTGTGCCGAATTAGCAGTTGCTAGAGGAGTCCCGAATGAGGCACAATACCTGTATTGTGAGGGAGCGTCAGTTACGGCACTATGGCCATGTGGCATGTTTCCCTGAGGGTGATTTGGCTCGCAAAGCGGCTGGACCAGGCTGAGGGGACGCCCACGTAGCGCCTGGCTGCGGCAGATAGATGGCCATTTCCGGAGGGTGGGACTGGACCATGTGTCTGCCTGGGGGGTCACCAGCCAATATCCTGAGGAGTTTCGCTGTGTGGTGGGTGCAGCGACGAGTTGCATGAGTACATGCTCCCCACCTGACCGGACCTGACCTGACCTGACCTTGGGCTGGAGATTTTTGTTGAACCTTGCAACACTGGGGCAGTAACAATCCGGGCCTTCATGCAAATTTCCTGCTTGCGTCTGTACCGTGTATAAGAGTGTGATTTGTGACACAAATTAATAAAGACATATATAAGATATAAGATATTAAAAGATAGACATTTTTCTATTGTCACACAATGTATATCGTCATATTGCACAGCCCTACACATATATCAGTGCTAGAATTGTTAAACTGCATAGCTGAGAGCATGTGCTCAGCTTATCAGCATTAATCATTGTAGATGGTTAATTACGTAAATCTAATTTCAGTTAACACAATGGAATATGATATTTCTGAAGCTCATTATAAACTAGCATTTCATGTTTTAAATGTTTAGATTGGAAAATACAGCACTATCATGACTGAACCTTTGTATTTAATGCTATGTGTTGCTAATTTTAAGTCGTATTTTAGCCTAATGTGTTAATGTTCCCTATATCCAGTAATTTAATGGGGGATTGTAATATCCCTTCTGATTGTATAGTAACTATGTAGGAGTCATGAGACCAACAGATAAAGAATATACTCTTTTACACAACATGTGCAACGTTAAATTTCGCAACTCAGAAAAATCCACAGTGCAATTTGTCAGCAATACATATTTCCAAATACAGAAATAGCACATATCAACCGTTGCCGTGTAGGGATAAAATATATGTGGGTGAATAGTTCCTGTAACGGACTTGCTGCCCGCGAACCATCTTTGAATGTCACACCGTTAATATTTGCTGATTGCGGTCTCTTGGCCTCACTGCTTCCCACAGCCTCTGCATTACAGCCCTGAACTGGGGGTTCACAGCCCCCATTTACTCCTTTAGGTTAGGGTTGGCAACTCTCATGCATCTGGCATAACACTCATTCTTTCAGACTCTCATGCTCACTCAAGAAACCTTACAGCAAATCTACATAATTCCATTATAAACCTAAAATTAGCTACATCAGAAGTATTGGGATAGTCAGTTTTCAAACCCTACAGACTATTTACAAGGTAATAAAACTTATATACATACAAACGTGTTTGCAGACTTATCTCAAAATCTCGTTTCTCATACAGCGACGGAGGTTATCATTGAACTTACATGGCATGAAACATCATTAAACTAACTAACATCTGAACTAACACACTTTCAACTAACTTTCAAAGCCTTCAGACTTTTTATAGCATGCCTAAATATGACAGATGTAATGACAGTACATTATTAATTTATTATCTAGGATGTTCTTGCAGCGGAAAAATAGAAGAACTATCAGCTATTGCAATGCATTTAGTAAAATGGGTTCTATCTGTAATTATGTTCGTTTTTGTTTTATTTAGTTCATTCACTCTATGAACACTTATAAATTCCTGATCTGACATTGTTAACTACAGCATTTTAGTGGTTCAGTGGGATAGGCATTTTTTCATCTTTATTATAATGGCAACAAAGCTCTCAGTAATTAAGAACTGATTCGCTACTTTTAGCCATTAATTTCCCGTGTTTTTTAAATGTAACCATGTGTGTGTATACAGTACATACATACACACACACACATCATTTCAGCATGGTCATTGCGATGTGAGATATGCACAATAATCATATTGCATTTGTTGGCAAACTCACAGCAACACTATGGCAAACCTATTAGCCTTAATTTCTAGAGGATATCACAAATTCAGTTCTAACTCGTAAGGATGCAAATTCTTGATATTGGAAATTCTGGTTTAGATAGTGAGATTTAAAACGTTTCAGTTGGAGGTGGAATTTGAACTAGTTAGAATGCAAATTTCTGTCGTCAGGAATTCAGTTTTAACTGGTTTAATTAAAATTGAATTCCTGATATCAGACATTGAATTTTCAACCAGTTAAAATTTTATTTCTGATATCAATAATTGGCATTTTGGCTAGTTAGAATTGAATTCCTGATATCATAAATGAAAACTGAAGTTTAAATACTTACAACTGAATTTCTGATTATGGAGATAGCTTACAAGCAGTCCGTAAACAGTGACATACCTGACCAGAGCTTGGGTCGTGAATACGTTGTGAAACAAAGGCCCAATCCCAGTGTCCACACTCACGGATTCACAGACTTCGAGGCATATTCCTGCTAAGTCCTTGAGGGCTTTGGGCTGTTTCACTGTCATATCAAGTGCACGAGGGCTCTCTCGCAGAGATTTTGAGTCCTTTATGCATACTTGCCATAAGTCCACATTTCCACAGACTTTACCTGACGGAATTACCCTCAGTTCAGAGTGTTGTGATGTGAAACATAGTGTTACCAAGAGAAGCCCGGAAGTTTAAATGGTAAACAAACCATTCATTTTTATTTAGCTTTTTGCGTTTCTGCATAATGATGCTGTTTTGACAAAAAAAAAAAAAATTGACAATTACCGCTCATACACCCTATAAGGCAAGAACCTGGAAAACATTCAAATTAGGCAGTTGATCCCTCAAGTGCCCTGGCCATGAAGAAAGTGCAAATTTTAAAATAAAAAGTCCAAAATCCACAATAGTAAGGAACGTGTTTTGGTATTGTCAAGGTAACATCAGAATGCGCTGTCCCATTCCTGTTTTTACTATTTTGAGCCCTTGCAGCCTCTTGCACGCAATCACTTACCAGGTGATGTCAGTTAAGTTTGTGCGTTTTCAGTGCTTAGACCTTAGAGGGACATTGGGAAAGAAGAGGTACAAGTTGGGCACCATTGTGAAGTGAAATGCTGTGCAAGCACAGTGTATGCGATGTACAAATTGGCCAATAATGTAATCGTGAGTTTCAGGTTACCCTGTAAGTTTTAAGTTCACTCCGCCACAATAAGTGTTTACTGCTGCAGCAAGTTTACTGCCCTAGCAAGTGTCCATCCATCCATCCATTTTCTACCGCTGTTCCGGGTCGGGTCGCGGGGGCAGCAGTCTAAGCAGGGAAACCCAG
>JAODLD010000124.1:31886590-31898953 GCA_026781065.1 Mormyrops boulengeri
CTTCTCACCCTATCTCTAAGGGAGAGCCCAGCCACCCTGCGGAGGAAACCCATTTCGGCCGCTTGTATTCGCGACCTCGTTCTTTCGGTCACTACCCAAAGCAAGTGTATTTAAAAAAATAAACTACATTTATGAATGTTTTTATTAATTATAAAAAATCATTTACATTTAGCTTGACAGTATAACCAACAGGTAGAGGGCAGAAGCAACTTTCTAATGCCAGAGATAACCGTCAACTTATCCGACAGTGCCTCATAAATCAGTGGATGACCTCAATTGACCTTCAAAAAGAATGCAAAACATTATGTGGTGTGAAGTGCACTACTAGGACAGTTAGGATTGCTAGGACTCATAGAAGCCCTTAAAATGTTTCAAATTTCAACTACAATAAGGCATGGACACAGCACAGACATGCATAGCAGCATGCACACTAACAAGAATAACAGGCACCTTAAGCAATAGAAACACCGGAATACTGTTTCTGAAAAAGTGAAACTGGCACACATCTCTTCAGATGTATGTGTTGGCCGCTAGCTATTCCCTTTTGAACTACATACTGACACCCCACGCCACAGTGACTGACACAATAACCTGACGAGAGGTTGGTGAAATGGGCCAATCTACCGGTTATGTACAGCATTTTTGAACTAGGGATCTCTCAATAGGCCTCAGCTTCCTGTAACTTGTCTCCTTTTTTGGATAGTATATAATATACTTGCACCATCTGTCGTTATCCCTCTGTGTGATCCCACTTCAAATAAGAGTCCCTCAAACTAGCCATAAAATGACTCAGGAACTACCTACTGGAATTAAATTGTAATTATATTGTGGGTAACTTTAGCAGCTCAAAGGATTTAAAACAAAAATGTTACCAAATATTTTATGACTGATGTTCTTACCTGGAAAGACGACCAGAATCAGTCCCTGAAAGCCGAGAGGGTCTCCACCTCCCATCTCTGCTGCTCTTGCCGCTCTGAGCTCCTTCTCACTCGCCGTCTTCTCAGAGTTTGCAGAAGTACCATTTAAGTGGTTTTAGAAAGGAAACCAACACCCTGTCTTTGCTCTGTAGTGGGTTATTTGCCACATGTTACTACCTTACTGTATGTTTATCCATCTTAAATGTAATAAAACCACTGTGCTGTTTCACGTACAACTGAATTCAAAATCATGAATTCAAAATCATGAAGAGTATCCACTAAAACTGCAGCTCCAGAGTCTTTACAGAAATGATTTCACAGCACAGGATGTCATCATTGGATAGACATTTGGATTATTTGGGTGAGCAATGACAAAAAATGCTTTCATTGGATAGATAGATAATTTCTCTGGGTAGGCAATGCCTCCACATGTAGACACGTCCCTGTATCACAGTGACTCAGTAGGTAGGATTTTAATCTCAGTTCCTCCCAGGACTTTTCTGTTCTCTTAAGGCACACAGTCACAGAAACAAATGGTGAGATTCAGGCCAGGCCACTAATCCATGACTTACCCCATGAGCCCTTAACCAATGACACCTGAGTGGCCTTCTCCAATAAGGGCTGGTTCATTACTACTGCGGACCAGTGCTATTATACTTATCATACAATATTATGATTGTGTGTGTGTCCTGAGACAGACTGTCATCCCATTCGGGATGCCCCTGCCTTATGCCCTGTGATTCCCAGTATAAGCTGTAGTCTTTCTGTGACTGGGAATTACTGAGTAGTAATTTGTGAAAAACAGATGGATGGACAGAGGTCACAATTTTAACTTTAATGAGAATAAATGTGTGACTCTACCTTCCTTTTTTTGCTTATTGCGAAACAGCTGTAATTTTACTTTCATCACTATTCCCCCTTTTTGCTTATTGCGATCCAGTAAAGAAAATTTACATGGGGATGTACTATAGTGCCCAGATACAAGTGTTATGTTAATGTTAAAAACTGCAAAATGCCTCAAAAAAACATCTAACTGTAAAGAAGAAGAAAAGTCTGTAGAAGAAAGGGGTGTGAAGGATGTGGTGTCAGTGGACAGGAAGTAGCTCTGAATTATATTTAACAGACTAACAGTTACAGTACAATGTATCTGCTGCCAACTGCTATGTTATTTACACTGATCAGCTGTAACATTAAAATCACCTGCTTAATATTATGTAGGTTTCCCACCTGCCACCAAAACAGCCCTGACCCACTGAGGCATGGACTCCACAAGATCTCTGAAGGTGTCCTGTGGTATCTGGCACCAAGACATTAGCAGCCGATCCTTTAAGTCCTCTGAGTTGTCAGGTGGGGCCTCCATGGATTGGACTTGTTTGTCCAGCACATCCCACCAGTGCTCAATTGGATTGAGATATGGGGAATTTGGAGGCCGAGTAAACACCTTGAGCTCTTTATGTTCCTCAAACCGCTCCGGAATAATTTATTTAAAAAGCACTATAGAATGGCTGAATGGAATGGATTTGTAATGCAAATTTACACAAGCTAATACTAATTCCGCTAGAGTTTGATGCTTGAATAATTTGGTGATTCTCACAGATGTCCTTGCAGAAATTAGCACAGAGTGAATCATGATGTAGACAATGACAAAAGCCCAATCTGACCAGTACTTCTGCTGTTCAAAATGTAACACTGAGACCCGTGTTAGTGGCAGATGAAAGAGATGACCTCGCTCAGCTGGCTTGCTTTCATCTGCATCCTCGTGACCTGTTGCCTGGCGCCTACTCACTTACTGATTTATGATTTGGTCAATGCCAGAGCAGACTCAAGACAATTCCCGGTGGATTGCCCGGCTTGTAGGCTAGTAACAAGGGTCAGGGAATGCAATAATTTTATGTTAATGCTATAGCTTTCTCAGGTCAACACAATTTACTACGAACCCCCCATAGCTAGTCTGGGGTGACATTCCCAGGCTCACACTCAACACACCCCCAGCATGTCTATTTCATCACACCCAGGCCTCTGGGTGTTTATTCCAGAGAGTTACATTTCATTTATTTACCAGAGGTCTTTATCCAAAGTGACATACATTTTTCCAGGGTCAGAGGCACCCTGTGGTGTGAAGGGCCTTGCTTAAGCATCCAATGGTGATATCACTCAGCCAACTGAGGGATTTGAGCTAACAACCTTCCAATTACAGACACAGCACCCCAACCCACTGAGCCACACACCATACAGACTCTTACACCTTGCAGTTCTTGATGTTCACATTTGTAA
Source organism: Mormyrops boulengeri (assembly GCA_026781065.1). Classification (NCBI taxonomy): domain Eukaryota; kingdom Metazoa; phylum Chordata; class Actinopteri; order Osteoglossiformes; family Mormyridae; genus Mormyrops; species Mormyrops boulengeri. The sequence continues at coordinate 31,889,782 of JAODLD010000124.1, forward strand.
GCATGTCCCCAGGAAATGTGTTTATATACATCTTAGAAAATGTAGAACTGAATTTCGTTATGATGCATTACCCTGAGCCTAACTCTCATTTGTCTTCATCAGCCACTGGGCTGCTTCTCACACACTCTGCTCTCTGGCCTAATTAAACCATCACACTGGCATGACATCGGCTGACCCTCAGGAGAGACACCCAGTTCCCTTGGCTGGGGTCCGTGCTCCTTGGCCTCCAGGGGGCCTCCCACATATGACCAGACACCATCATACTGAATCAGGGGAAAATGGTCACTGAGCTGGAACACAGAAGTGTGATGCTATATGTGTATATTATTCATTTAGCAGAAGCCTCAAGCAACATACATTGTTGAGCAGGAAAGCAGGGTCAGACAGTCCCTGGAGCAAGTGGGAGTTAAGGGCCTTGATCATGGAGCCATATAATCACGCTGCCGACCATGGCATTTGAACTAGGCACCTTCCGATCATAGGTATGGTGCCCTAACCCAGTCTTTCCCAACCCAGCCCTCGGGGAACCCCGGACAGTCCACATTTATCAGGAACACCGAATACTTGGTACAGGTCCGCTGGGAGCTGAGAGGAAGCAAAAATGTGAACTGTCCGGGGTTTCCCGGGGACTGGGTTGGGAAAGACTGCCCTAACCCACTGAGCCACACACTGCATGGTTCACCTGTTACAGTTTTCATTCCACTTCTGCAGTGGTCATGAACACCCTCACTGTGGGTCCTATAATGAACTGATGCTGGCTGACCCCTATCCACTGTTCAGTGGGCTCACACACCAATACATGTAGTGACTCCAGAGTCGCCATAACAAAATAGCTCATCCATCTTCCACTTCCAACTGCTTAGTCCCGGTTACTGTCAGTCTCTGCAGCAGCACGTTACTCAAAAAACACTATTAAAACTTTCAATATCATTACCTTTGGGAAGGAGCTTAAATTGGATATTGGAGGTGATGTTGTAGCTGCCTGGAGTGATGAATTACCAAAGTCTATGTCTGTAAAATAGAGGGGAAAAGGTCAATGTTGATTCTAGCATTTCATCTTACCTCCGTTAGTGGTAGAGAAGGCAGTCTTTGGTGGTCACAGGCAGGGGGCTGACCGTAAAGGGAGGGCAGAGCAAGATATGGCTATCCCTTTAATTACTTTGAAAAAGTAACTGAATAATAAAAAACCAAAATAATTTTGCTGACCATCATTTGAACTTGAATCTAACAGTGGTGCATCATACACAAGAACTTTTAAAAGGACATAAAACACTGGTAAGAAAAGTGGCCTTTAAAGGTACATGAAAATATTTTACTGTTAACTATGAGATTATTTTGAGTGACATTTCCAACATTTTACAGATGATTACAGGTGGATGTTATTACTTTCAATCACCCTGTGAAAAGGAACTAGACAACATAATCACAAATCCTGATCCTTAACTTCCATGCCATCTGGTGGTAGACATGAGTAATTCCACCTGGCCCACAGTGCGTGGTGGGCAAAACCGGGTCTCTGATCAGTGGGTGTCACCAGTGAAGGGCTTCTGGAATGGGCAGCTTCTGGTTCTTGAAGGGGTCGTTCTGGAACAGAGGAATTGTCTGGGTCAGGCCTAGGTGAAAATCCACTGGCACAGAGGTTTCAGTGCTTAGAGAGGGTCTTCAGGCCTTACATACACACTCAGTGTAATTAATTACCTGTGCTGTTAATTACCTGGTGAAGCTGGATGGTTTTCCCTGTCAATGCTCTCTGCTGTCCATCTTCCAGTGTTGCTGTCCTCGGCATTAGCTTAAGCCACATGTGTCTCTCGGGTCCGTAGCTGCCTGCCGTTTCAAGTCTTTAAGAAGTTATCCTGCCTTAGGTTTGTGTGTTAGGTTTGAGGGGCTGAGCAGATTTCAGTACCCCAATTTTAGGAAGCAAGATTAAATGTTATGCAGATGCCCAGGTCGACACAAAACATAATAACATAATAATAAAAAATAAGCACTTAATATCAGAGGAATTTTGTAACGTTCCAGTCCACCTGTATTGAACTGAGATTTCATTTTACATATGTTACAAAAATATAATTTCTCGCCTGAATGCTGTTTTATGACTTGTTTACATTGCAGGGGAAGTCAGGCTCATATTCTCAGTTGTTCGATATTTACATTGCCAGACGTACACTCCTGACTTAATCACACGCCTCGCTGAAGGGAGAGTACTTATCTCAGGGATTACCAGGATTACCAGACACAACTTCAATCCAAAGTAAATACCACACTACTTCACTTCACCGCTTCCTTACCCATTAATTACCAATAAATTTTTTTAAACCAGCAAACTAGTTTTACTGGACTCAGATCAGACAAGACACAGGCACAACCCTCTCCAAACCAGACCATGCAACCTATACTGCCAGAAAAGAGGCAGCCACAGGGACCGGGGGCCATTGACTGGATAGAAAGAACCAGATCGACATGTGCTGGAGAAGGACTCAAGTGTGGATGGTTCCTGAAGCTGAGAAGGAACAAAAATAAAAATACAGTCCTAAAAAGAGCAAAATCAAACAAACATATCACAAAAACTACCAAAACTACAAAACCTACACTAGGCAAACCAAATGTCCATTATGCTCTGAACACAAAGCCTGCTGTTCAGTATACTCTGAGCCTGCTGTTCAGTATACTCTGAGCCTGCTGTTCAGTATACTCTGAGTCTGCTGTTCAGTATACTCAGAGCACAAAGCCTGCTGTCCATTATGCCCTGAGCACAAAGTCTGTTATCCACTGTACCCTGAGCCTGAGGTCCTCAGGTGTATGGTCTTATATAGATGGAGGTTGATAATTCAGCCTATGTTGGAGTCACATTGCTCCTTTAAAAGGCTTCCCATGCCATTGATCTGGTAAAGCAATCACACTCACACTATTAACAGCCACCAAGTCCGTCACATTACCTTTAGCTGCCAAATGGGAGCAAGGCTGCTTTCCCAAAGAGCAGTAAGCTTCAAATTCACACAGTGACTCATTTTCCCCAGCAGAGGCTGTATTTTTAAGGCTCATTCACCCCTGCCAAACACAGAAGAATAGCTGCAGGCATGGGAAGATGCCTGATGAGGGAGAACCGAGATACTTGCATCTAAGGCTCACAAGTTAATTGGAGGTTTTATTCACACAGGAATCAAATTTCCACAAGTTTGTCCACCTGGGCAACCCTGACAGCCCCAACACGGGGGAGAGAGAAGCTCCGTATGTGAAGTGCCAGAAAATGCCGGAAATCAGGGAGCTAATGAGTACTCAAAAGACACGGGGCTTTTCATTCAGATGCTCATGTACGCTTTCATAAGCTATGTATGTAACAGGTTTAGGCAGCTGGAAATGTCTGTGAAGCAAGCTGGTAGTGCTCCTGTCCAAGGGCACTCTATTCTCAGGGGCCTTGGAGCCTCAGTCGCTGGGTTATGCATTTGAGCATAGCTGGACTGAAAAGCTGCTTCTGTCTTGTAGAAAGCACCAGAATCCTCATAATGGCAGATAACCATCATATCACATCTCACTGCTTCCCCCAGAAGCCCAAAGCAATGGCAGTAAGGTTTGCGCCATCTAGCGGCCTTTTCAACGTAGCATTTCCATCCCACTCCAACCACTACCTTCACTATCTTCTAGTACTCTTTTATTGGAGTGTCATTGGAGTATGACCTTTGCTCCACGCTTAGACCAAGAACCCATTAAGCATTAATACTGAGCTGTCGGTCACTGTGTCACTGTGTGCTCTCTCACCAACAGTCACTGCACTATCCTTCACAATCAGGTGTGATGTCACAGCGGGGACATCCCCAAGCTATGGAGATCTATGCTCTACAGAAGAAGGAGGCCTCCATCTCTCCCCTCCTCTTCTCAAATGGATAAACAAGGATATGAATCAAAACTACAGGAGAGTACAGATATGTGTGAGAGCCGTTGGGTGATTCTCCATGAGGACGTTGTTATTCTCCTCACTCCCAAACCCTTTCCCTCAGATTAACCTGTGGATAACACATGTCTCCAGTAACAATAAGAAGTAGATGTAGCAGTGTAGACATATGAGAGGTTTAGGCAGGGGGATGTGTGTCAACACAGACCTGCACTCTCAATAGGCTTTAGGTCTGTGAATGACCAACACAGACCTGCACTCTGAATAGGCTTTATGTCTGTGAATGGCCAACACAGACCTGCACTCTCAATAGGCTTTAGGTCTGTGAATGACCAACACAGACCTGCACTCTCAATAGGCTTTAGGTCTGTGAATGACCAACAATAGGCTTTAGGTCTGTGAATGACCAACACTGACCTGCACTCTCAATAGGCTTTAGGTCTGTGAATGACCAACACTGACCTGCACTCTCAATAGGCTTTAGGTCTGTGAATGTCCAACACTGACCTGCACTCTCAATAGGCTTTAGGTCTGTGAATGACCAACACTGACCTGCACTCTCAATAGGCTTTAGGTCTGTGAATGTCCAACACAGTCGCTTTATGGCTGCATGGTTTCTTTCATAAAATGCAGGCGCCAGAAGATGCGAGGTAGGTGACAATGGTGAAAGTTGTTGAGTGGCAGGTGGGGCTTGGATAATCAAACGATCAGTAGGCACACCCCTGAGAAAGACTGCACTTAGTCTTAGGATGAATGCCTTTATTGAAAAAAATAATCAAAATAAAAGACAGTGTCCTGAGGGGGTGGTGCTAGGGAGGGCACAATAGCTCATTTGGGAGGGGCATAGCCAGCTGATGTCCCCCCCATGATGCCAACTCTGCTAGCAGTCAAAACCTAACATTGTCTTTGTGCTTAAACTTGTGCCTAAAGGAATGAAAAGACTCACAGTCAGATTAGTGTGTGGAGGGGGTGACATAGAGCATCTATGATGAGCTTGTGTCCAGCATGCAATGTCCGTGATGAGCTTGTGTCCAGCATCCAACGTCCGTGATGAGCACAAGCCGTAAGTGATGAGCCTGTGTTCAACACGCAATGTCTGTGAGGAGCCCGTGTTCAACACTGAATGTTCATGACAAACCCGTGTTCAGCCCACAGCCCGGCTCAGACCTTTTACAAGTAAAAGGATGGTGGTGTGGGTTCTGCCCCTTCTTACTGTGACAGATATATAATATGTAGAGAGTCAAATCCTTTGGAGGTTTGGCTGTTACCAGAGAGGATTATTCATGTTAGATTCCAGTGACTGGATTAGCACTGTTTTTTAAAGCAGAAGTAAATATTTTTTTCATATTTTTGGTGACAGTTTAGCTTTACACGTGACATTGTATACAAGCTTCTCTTTACTCTTACTGAGAGGTTTAGATTTCTAAATAGAAAGTGAAACAGAATCTCTCATCTAGCAGGAAGTCATAAAAAGTGGCCAAGACATGCAGGTGTATTGCAGGTAATGTTTCAGAATCTACATTTTTAAAAGGTGTCTATCAGCGGGGTTCAAAGTAACCCATGAGTCTTGCAGAGCTGTCTCCGAAAAATCACAATAAACAAATTCAATTTCTCTTTCTTATGGGGTGTCTTATGGTTTATTGGGGATTATTGTCGTCTCAGAATGATTTATTATATGAGGTAGTCTGCTCACCTTGTGGGAAGGGATATTAGTGATCCTTAATCCAGGAAAAAAAATAAAAAACAAACTGAAGGTTTTAATGAGTTTCCTTTAAACATCTGAACATATGTCAATGAACCTATTTCAATATTTTTGATCCTCTGGAGTTTTTCTATATTTTTATATAAAGCAAACTGTCATTAAAAAACACAAACATAAATATGGTAATAAAGTGAATATGTGAAGCTGACGACTTAATGATTATAGCTTTAGCAAAATATAATGTTCTTTTTAATTTCCCACAGGCTGTTCAGAAAATAATGATGCTAATTGATAAGCCGTAGTTTTGCACTCTGTAACCCTCTGTATTTTGCACAGGACTTTTTCGAAGTTGATAGCATTAATTTGCTGTTCTGTATAACTGCAAAGCACCTTTAAGGTGAATTATTTGCTATTAATATGTAAAACGGGCTTTTCCTGTTACTTTAGTTTTTACATTTCTGAATTGGGAGTGGTAATATAAGCCCCCCCCGCCGAGGGCGGTTCTAGCAAACCTGGCACCCTTTCTGAAATCTGAACAAATGCAGTTTGCTTGTCTTCTTAAGTTGCCTGTCTTGTAACATTGTTGGCACCCGCGGTTTGTTAATTCAGTGCCCCTTTGGAATCTTCTCGCCCATCTTCCCCTTGCCAGGACCTGCATATGAACACGGAACACTTCTTACCCTAAGTGTCCAGCAATAAAACATTGAAGTGTACAAGTCTATGAAACATACGTTGCATACATAATTTTAAAGTGGTGAAGATTATTAGCTACGATTTGGGGGCCCTTACAGCAGTAAATCGACAGCTGATTTTAGACATCTCCCATGACCCACCAGCACAGAGGGATGCTGGCTTCCGGAAATCTCCCACATATCCCTCTCATACTCTCACGTGAACAAGGACTTGCTCTTAGATTGATAGATTAGATTAGAATAGATAGATAGATAAATAGATAGACAGATAGAGAGATAGATAGATCGGTAGGTCGGTAGGTCGGTAACTTCATTAATCCCCGGAGGGAAATTAAGTTATCATAGCAGCCCGGTACATTTTCATTAAACAATACAATTCAACGTGCAAAAATGCTATTTAGACAAGGTGCAAAGATGCAATTAGGGTATGCAAGGAACCAGAGTTGCAAGGTGCAGCCAACAGACGTAACTAATTTGCTTGAATGTTTCTCAATGTCACACAAGTCACACGTGTTGTGATTTCCGCGCTAAGGTTTTGGCCCTGTTGGCCACAAACAGTCACTACACTGAGGAGTCAGAGGTGGCTTAGAGAAAAACAAACCCAGCCCTATGCACGAGGCCTGCAAAATTAAACTGATTGTGTAACAAGTGGAGTAACTCAGAGAAGGTTATATAGAATGCATTTACACCTTAAAAACTCACCTCATGCACTGAATTCACTGATTACACCTGCAAAATGAAATAATTATGTATTTCCCACCCCTTCTACACTATCGGGGTTCACACTAACATCTTTTTACGAAAAAAATAAACAGTAGAAAGCACTATTTGAATTTTTTTCTGTCTGTGATTTTCATCAAATATCAGAGATCAGCTGCATACTGTATAGACTACGCATTTGGCAATGACTGAAAGACCAAAGTTGCAACTACAGGCTACAGGGTAGCCAACTCACACATCTGGCGTGACACTCACACTTTCAGATTCTCATGCTCACACAAAAAATCTTATGGCGAATCCATATTATTCCATTACAAATCCTTAATTAGCTACAACAATAGCGTTGGGGTAGTTTACAAACCCTACAGACTATTTACAAGGTAATAAACCTGTTACATACATGTCTCGAATTGAGACACACTTAACAACCCTGAAGCTGCCATACTGAGGTATCTTCATAGGCTTGCTGGGCTCGCTGTTTGTGAAGGGTGAGGAGTTCGCCGATCCAGAAGCACCATGAAATAGAGCTGCTACTCCTGTATTCCTGTGGAGCAAGAGGAGACAGCTAGGGAGATTTGGACATCTCATAAGGATGCCTGAGGGAGCTGTTCTGAACACTTCACACTAAGCAGATGCCCTGGTGAAAACCCTCTGAAGGGGGTATATCTCCCATCTGACTGGGAATCCCTCAGAAGGAGCTGGAGTCTGCAGCTTGTCTGATCTGACCAGCTTGTTATGCTGCCACCAAAACCCTGACCAGGAGAACTGCTCCAAGTATGGAATTCTTGCAAGAGAAGACTTTTTTAATGCTTAATGGTGTTTGTCTCACTGTGATTTTGTTATTGAATAAACATACACATGTATATAAAAATTAGTGTTGGTCATGGGAGTTCAATACAATCTTTGTCAAATGCCCTCGAGCTGTCCATCGTTCACGTCCCACTGTATCGGTAGCACATTCAAAACAACTAAATAAAAAAAGTCGAAATAAAAAACACTATAAACATTAAGTGTTCACAGATTATTCAATATAATATTTAAACATTAAAACTGGCAATACTTCTCGTACTGCAACTGCGTTTTAAAAAAATCATAATAATAATGACGCTTGGCGAATGTGCGTTTGCCAGGAGGCAGTCGTCTTTACCTACTCCGCCATGTTAGTGCCGCGGCCGCCGGAGAGGCGATGCGTAGAGATGTTTGTTGTCAAACTTTGGTTTTTGTCCAGTTTTGCGCGGATAAAACTTTGATAAACCCGGAGCTGCATCACAAAGACGACAAAAACAAGTAGTATTACTTTTAATTTCGGTGTTTAAGATGTACCGGCGCGGCGGAGGGAAGAAGGAGCAGAGCAGGCCGGCCCAGGAGGAGGACGGCGCCGGCGGCCGGTACGCCGAGCTGCTGGTCTTCGGCTATGCCTCCAAGTTGTTCCGGGACGACGAGAGGGCCATCTACCACGAACAGGGCAAACATCTAATCCCGTGGATGGGGGACAAGAACATCATGATTGATAGGTCGGTCTAACAAGCCCAGACGGGCGAGCCACTGCCTAACTAGCTTTCGTGTCTTCCAGAGACAGGGGGACCCGCGAATGTTTCTATGCTGGGAGAAACGGTGTCAGACGCGAACAGCGACGTGATGGAGGAGAAATACGAAATGTTTTTCTTATTAATGTAATGTTCTGAACTCATTGTATTGACATGTCATTTTAAGGGGGAAGAAATATGTCGTGTATCATGAGCTTTACGAGCTACCGTAATCGCAGTTAGCAGTGCATTATGGGAAATTGAGTATGATGGAGTGGCATGAGCGCGTGTAAAATGGCAGCAAACGCCGCCGTCGAGTTATGTGTATGGTTCTAATAAAGTGCGGTAGACGAACCTCAGACTCAGTTTTCATCATTATTAGTGCAATAGATGTATCATAAAAGCCAAACTAAAGGTTGCCGCTTAGTTAACCGTGTACGGCTTTGGCCCCTGAAACCGAAGATGCGCCGCCATCAGTTTGAAGCATAGAGCCGATGTTATGCCGAAAAAGGCATCCCTGCCATAGAATGCATGCCAGTGTTTTGACGAGTTGAGCTTTTAGGGGTTTTTTGGGGGTTTGGGTTTTAGGGGGTGTTTCGGGGGTTAGGGTTAGGGTTTTAGGGGTGTTTTGGGGATTCGGGTT
>JAODLD010000124.1:31917718-31929371 GCA_026781065.1 Mormyrops boulengeri
TGTTGCCTTTTAAACTTCCTTATTTTAAAACACCATACTGCCCCCCCCTTTGTGTGTTTTTGTTTTTTTCCCTTACCCCCTTTTTTTCAATTTATAAATTACCTTGTCTGCCGGGCCCCCCCCCCCCCCCCAAAAAAAAAAATTCTCGCTTAATGACTTAAAATGATGCATCACCAGAAATGTGAGTAAGGACATTGTCACCTTAAGGACACAGCTAGTGTCCTCTCTGTCCCATACATGGGGAGAGTGCAGGTATTGTGTCTCTGAACAGGATCACATCTCTCTGCTGATTCTCTCAGTCGCATCCACCTACTGGTTCATTGGCTCTTTTGTGTCATTATTCAGTTGAACTCAATTTATTTTTATATAGCGCCTTTCACAACACAGTTTGCACACGGCACTTGATTAGAACGTATGGCAATCCATAATTATATCATTTAATCATATGCATGAAACTGGGAAAACGGATGAATGAAAAAAGAACGAAAGAAAGAAAGCCAGAGGACAACGGAGGACAGGAACCAAAAACTCCCAAGTAGGGAGAAAAAAATTCCCTGGGGTGCAAGGTCAACTGGCTGCCCAGCCCCCCAGGCAGGTTAATATTATAGAATGCAATCATTAGACTATAGCCTGTCTGCCTATGGAAGTTCAAACTTTCCAGCAATGGAGTAGACCAATCCATGGACTGCGAGTCTTTCTTGCACCCTGTGGTGGATGTCACACCCCAGACATGCCTCTCACAGGGCACAGCCTGTCAAATCAAAATCAATCTGTGCTGATGAGTTTTCAGCAGATACAGAGACATGCTGGAACTCAGCATGGGCTGTCTAGGTTACTGAAACGTTGCCCGTGCCTTTGCTAACCTGGCAGCAGAGGAAGACAGATGTTACTTCCTGCATTCCTGGGCAGGTTCCCTTTTCTACTGCATCTACTTTAATTGGCTGACCTGCTGAGGGTCACACCAGTGACTCTGCTGCAGAGCTTGAAGGTCCTGGGGCTGTCGTCCTGCAGGGAGGTAAGCAGGCTGCACTGGGTGCCGGCCCGCAGTGCTTATTGGTGGGACAGGGCCCCCCAGGACGGTCTGATGTGAGCAAGTAATCAGGGAAGAGCTTTGACAGCACTGAGCAGCAGCTCAGTGGGACATGCAAATCCCAGCTGATGGTTAGTGTGCCTAGATGCACAGCTGTACGATGGACTATTAGTAAAATTCATTTTGACAAAGAGCACGTGGGGGGGAGGGGGGGTGACAATCAGCCTTTCAGGGGTTAATTGCCCACAAAGTTCTATTAGCTAATAAAAGACAACAAAGGAGACCCATCTGTTGGTGGGACACGGCTGCCTTCGGTGAGTTACGGTGGAGAGCAGTCCTGTCAGGATAAGGGCATTAATGTGTGTGGTTTCCGCCACAGGATTCTTGTTTTGTCATGCCGGCCACACCAGACGCAGCCAGCCGTGATGCCTCTGCTGCCCTGCTCTCAGCAGCGAGATGTCTGGATGTTTGGAGGAACTTTCTGGTCTTTGTCCAAAGTCTGAGTGGCCTGGACTGCGTGCACGTGCATGTTGGCCTCACCACTGCTGATCAATGTTTGCACACTTATTTGAAATGTGAACATGAGATCTCAGACCAGGGGCAGATTTGCCACAGAACTTTCCGGAGATTCCAGAAATGCTGAATGCCCCAATTCTGACACACTGGTCTGCCAACTGAGTTAATTCAGGACAGAGCCAAAATGAAACCCACAAAAGCACAACAGCCATTTCCTCTAAATCAGTGTTTCTTAAACCGGTGCTCAGGGACCCACAGATGGTTCATGTTTTTGCTCTCTCCTAATTCCCTGAAATTTTATGTTCAGCCATGGGCTTCCTCTCGTGTGCTCTACTTCTTGCCCTGTGCTCTGGTTCCAGTAATGTGTTCTGCATCCTGCCCTGTGTCTACTTCCTGCCCTGTGTTCTGCTTCCCACTCTTTGTCTACTTCCTGCCCTGTGTTCTGCTTCCCACTCTGTGTCTACTTCCTGCCCTGTGTTCTGCTTCCTGCACTGTGTTCTGCATCCTGCCCTGTGTTCTGCTTCCCACCCTGTGTTCCACTTCCCACCCTGTGTCTACTTCCTGCCCTGTGTTCTGCTTCCCACTCTGTGTTTTCTTCCTGCCCTGTGTTCTGCTTCCCACTCTGTGTCTACTTCCTGCCCTGTGTTCTGCTTCCCACTCTGTGTCTACTTCCTGCCCTGTGTTCTGCATCCTGCCCTGTGTTCTACTTCCTGCCCTGTGTTCTGCTTCCCACTCTGTGTCTACTTCCTGCCCTGTGTTCTGCTTCCCACTCTGTGTCTACTTCCTGCCCTGTGTTCTGCATCCTGCCCTGTGTTCTGCTTCCTGCACTGTGTTCTGCATCCTGCCCTGTGCTCTTCTTCCTGCCCTGTGTTCTGCATCCTTTCCTGTGTTCTGCTTCCTCACAGCTTCTCATGTAACACTCCCTAGTCACAGACCTGCCCTTGGTGCCTCTCTCTCTGTCATCTGCCCTGACCTCTAAACTGAGGATGCAGAGTAGTTTCACGGCAGCATTGTGAAGGTCACAGAGATATTTAATGGGTCATTTTTATGGGTCCCTTTTCCTGTTTGTTCTGTATGGGCCAAATTTACTCTGGCCTGCTTGTTCACATGTACAGGTTTCATGCTACGTTTCCAGAGCAGTTGGTTGTCCAGCCATAACAGCCTCCAAAGAGACCCACCCATGGACCGAAGCCCCGCCTCCTACCTCATCACATGATGCAAAAGTTATCAGTCAATTCAGCTGATGAATTATAGGGGCATATTACAGGGGTGTGGAAAATTAAAAGCTCATTTAAAATTCATGGGTGCCAGAGGTGGAAATTTCAGGTCCAGAAAGGAAAAATCCAGACCAAGATTTTGTTTCAACCAACCAGTTGCGTATAAAGAGTCACACTCACAGAGTACTGGTTGGATGAAACTGGTTACAGTGAAATGGCTGGATGAAACAAAATCTTGGTCTGGAATCAGTCGATGCTTTTAGAACACACATGCATATAATCCTGAGCCCTTTTCTCATGTATTTAAACAGACTCTCCACATCTGAATGTGTAACCACAGGGACGCTTTCAGGATGGTCAGTGAACTGTACTTCTGCGGCCTCAAGGACGTTCATAGTTACCATGTAATTAAGAATTAAATGGTAACAAGTTATTTCACTCAAAGAAGCTACAAGCCTTTCACATTAACCCCTGGTTATAAGCTTGATGTTGTAAGAAGGTGTTGTTGGGCTGAAGCTCTTCTCAAAGGGAGCAGAGCTCCACAGGGGTGTGGAATCAGGCAGCCAGACACACCCCCATAATCTCAGCATGACAGAAACTGTCATATATATACCTGTGCATACATACATATATGAAGCCTCTCAGATTTATATTATCTGTATCCTGAGCTTTATTAAATCAGAGTTTGTGAAGGGTGCTTGATGGGCAGTGACCCATCCTTAGTCTGGGGGGGATCCTATGCCGTCCCATGCCATCTTGGACAATTCTGTGCCATCTCAGACTATCCCGTGCCATCTGGCACCATCCAGTGCCATCTGGCGCCATCTCGGACCATCATGTGCCATTTGGAGGTTGAAGCACAATGGCATAATTAGGCCTGATTTCTCTTCACCCTGGCCTGGGCTCTCTGGGAGAAGCCGTTAAACAGCAATTAGCCTGCTAACCAAAAAGTTGTTAAGCTCACAAGGCTCTTGGAGCTCAGAAATATTTTTAGCCCTTTACTGGGCCACAGAGAAGTGGGCGTGGCCTCATTTTTCGCTGCGTCAGGTGCTGTGCACCAGACCAATGACTGTGATCTATCAGCAGTCGCCAGTAGGCCGTTACTGGGGGCAGTAACTTTGTGATCACATGACATTGTTCATTGTAAGTGCTGAGGGAAAATAAACGGAAATTCACTAAAATGTCTGAACACACCTGAGATGCTAGTGTCTGAAAATAATCTAGACACTTTAATAACATGTTTATTAAAGAGAATGCAAGCACAGACACCCCTCACCCCTCTGCAGGTCATGCTACAAATATTTTTGACATCGGTTAGGCCCAAGTCAATGGCAATTACCCAGCAAGCTCTGGGGTGGATCCACAGGGAAGTACTGTCAGTGTTTCCTGGAAGTGGAGCTGTAGATGAAGGTGTAGACACCCCTGAAACATAGACTGACATCCCAGTCCAGACTGAAACTGGTGTAGGATTTGCGGTCCACACTCACTCACACACTCAGTCACTCACACTCACCATTTCATGACCGCCTGTTGCGGCTTGATTCACAGGACAGCAAATTAGTAATTTGTAATTAGTAATTTGTAATTCCTCATTTCTCCCTCTGTTGCCTTCAAAACGTTACCCATCACTGAGCAGTTGAGTGGGAGCCATGCATCAGACCGTGCAGTAGCGTTCTACCTGACATATAATCTAATCTCTGATAAACAGTCCAATTCAGCTCTGGCATGCGCCCGGTCATGGGCATGACGCGACCAGTGATTTGACACAAATCTTCATGACACTACAATTTGTCAAACTGACACTAATGTGACAGGGAAGCATTTAGGATGGTCTGTTTCCCTTAAATCCAAAACCATCATTCAACACCTGCAGTGTTTCGCACATTAATGTGATTAAACACAAACGCCCCCTCACTATTTCAGAGTGAAGGAGTATCCTTACATATCTCTAAAGGAGAGAGGGTCTCCATATGTCTAAAAAACAATTCCCATCAATACCAGACTGTCCCACACGTTCCGAAAGCGAGGGACTAAATTCAGTCTGGTCTCATCCATACTGGAGCGACCAGTTTAGAAGTTTAATAGGCTTAGGCATAATCGTGCAAAAAACACATCATTTCAATCTCGATTTGTTACTTTATTATTCCACGCACAAAGTTATTTGCTTTTTTATTACAGTCTGAGCATGACAGATTAAGGACATGTTCGTTTCTCAATATAACAAACACATGCCTAGTAAAATCAGTGTAAGAGACAAGAAGAGACTTTTTAAAAATCCTAATATTCCTACTGTACCGGTATCTGTGTTTTATCTGTACAAGCTCACTGTGCTGTTGTATGGTCTTAATAAAGTGTGTTTCTCACTCTGCCTTTGAAATGGCTGTAAAGCAATAACATTAAAGCCTGTGAAATATCTCATAAGCAGTGATTCCCATTGAAGGAGATCGTCCCTGGCAACGCCTGTATATTTAATATTTAATTGAGTATCGGTGTGCCTTCCCACAAGCCTGTTTGAGCCCTTTGAGTTAAAAGCAAAAAGCATGGCTGGTGTATTGTTCTGAAAAATACACTCTTTGAAAAGTCAGCATTTGAATTTTATGACTGATCGGTTTATGACTGACTGTCGTTCTCCAGGATGCTTCTACGAGTATACATCACTGCGGCCTTATTTGTGTGTCTGTTTTCTGATTAAATGCACAAGGTTGATATTTTATTCCATTCAGCAGCACTTAACAGCCAGAATCGCTTAATGTCAGTGAGGCAGTAATTGTACGGGGAAAGAAGCTTCAAGGCCTCCAGTTCCTGTTTCTGTCTTTGAGAAGGTTCTGTGTCCCAGTATGTAACATCCTACTTTATACGCAGTCAAAGCTTGACATAGTTAAACGGATTTCACATATGTGAAGCAAACAAAAATATGAGGAAGAATTGAAAAGAATAGTCAGTAAAGTGTGTGTGTGTGTGTGTGTGTGTGTGTGTGTGTGTGTTGGGGGCGTTCAATTAGGGTGTTCAGCCTGAGGGTCCCTGGATCAGTTTCGGGGGATCCACAAACTGATGAAATTTGATCATCCAAAAGCAAAAAATTTTATAGTGGGACACACAGGACCCCTGACAAAATGTCACCTTGAGCCCTGCTGCCAATTTAGGCATAATAATTTTACATATTTAAAGGGCCAGGGTATCCACCCCTGACCCCCCCCCTAAAAAAAATTATAGTAGGACACCCACTGCTACAACCCCCCAGAAATATTGGTAACACTTTACTTAAGGTCATGTATTTAGTCATTTATAAACACATTCGTAATAATTATTAATACATTCATAAAGCATTACAAACATGTCTATACATATTTATCAAAAGGCATAACACATTATAGCCATGTGTATTATAAATGCTTTATGACGCTGTCATATATAATGCACTATAGGTACCTTTATAATGTATTATAATGGTCGCTATAAGCTTTGCGGATGCTTTGTACTGCATTATAGTGAGACACCCACCCCTCCAAACCCTCAAAAATATTACAATCCTTCCGAATCCCCCAAAATATTATATTGAGACACCCACCCCTCCAAATCCCCGAAACGATCTCCTTTCAGTTAAAGTGGTCATTTAACCAACCATAATCTCAGATTTTACAGCGACCTGGTCAGATATTTGGCACCCCGTTTATGTCTCCACAGTATTTATGCATGAACGATTTAACGCCTTTTTACATCTGTATTTTGTTAATAACTAGGCTACATGGAGTTTAAATCCCGGGGCAAACTGCCGTATTACCACTCTTGGCAGTAGGCCTACGTGTTATTTTACAGACACTGGACGTTTTAGACATATTAATTGTTAATCACTGCAGCTATGTTATTTATTTTAATATACCTATAGGAAGTCAAAACAGTCCTATCAAAATGCCCTAGCAAATAAGTCAGAGTTTCCATATAAAAATGTAAAAATAGAGCTTTGTGGATGGGAATAGGTTTGGGTCCCAGGCTGTAACTTCTTTTTAGCCACGATGTTTTCTGTGTGCAGAGGTGTTTTCTGTGTGCAGTAGAACATAAAACGGCGTTTCTGTAACTTACATATCCATTATGTGGCGCCACACTTACTATAAAGTTACCTGGATTGGCGCTCAGTGTTACCGTCTTGCAGTGTGAGCCTGCATCGATGGCCAAAAGCGGTGTAAAACAGCCATTGCTATGGCAGTACAACTGCAAAAAGCGTTTTATCGCGCTGCTCCCCGTTTACGATTTTATATGACCTTATATGAGCTTAGCGGGAGGCGGGCGTTACAACACAGCCAAGCCTTCGGTGGCGCGCCAGACTGGGACCATCTGAACCAGTAGGGGGCTGGCAAAATCGTATAAATAAATATGCAGTAGCAGCTGAAAGTGGTGTCAGTCATTTCATACGGGGCTGGGCTCAGTATTCAGTATTCAACGGGACACTTTGAGCGGACCGGGCGATGCTTCTTCCACTCGCTGCGCCGTCTGCGGCTCGGAACTCGGCGTCTATGAGCAGCAGGAGCGCCGCTGACGGATGCACCTGTACCGGTGCATCTTATTCCACACGGGCGTCCTGATCTTCCGTAAAAGGCTTTGTGAAATCTTTTTCTTTTATTAAACTACTACTTCTACTACTATTGCAAAGGATTTTACATTATGCATATTCTTCATTCAAAAGCAGCGTGGATCTGAGACTGAAGCGTTTATTTCTCCTCCATCGACATAGAGTAAGGCTGTACGTGTTGCCAGATATCTCGTAGCATGTAGGCAAGGTCTCCTCTAAATGTTCTCGGGTTGTCATTTAGAAGTTAGGCTGTAATAACGGTGCGCCGGATGAAGGCTCCTGGGAAGCGGCTGCTTTTGGAGAAGCCGAAGGGATGGTTTCACTAAATGATCGGAGGCTGGGGAGTTTCAGTCCAGCCATGATCCTGCTTCCAGTCCTTTGGTTTTTAACGGAGACCCGGGCAGCGCCGTCTCTCACGGCCAGCCAGATGGACACGGGGGTGGTGAGTAACTTCAAGCCGATGTCCGGCGGTCTCTAACCCTGCTTTTCCGTCTCCATCGGTAACTACTGCCATAGGTTGTCACTGCACACGGACCAGATTTATACAGTACTTGCATGAAATTAGTGCATCCACAATCAAGTTACACTTAGTTAACATGCCTTCATACCGGTTTTAAATGTAAGACTAACTGGGCTACTAGCTTTTAGCGCCAGTTAAGCAATTATTACACAATTGTAATTATCGCAACTACACTTTCTTGAGTAGCAAACGGTGACTTTAGGCCGTTTAATAATGACACTTTATTTGGCCTCTTGTGCAATTAAGTAGCCTACTTAATTGTACATATGAGATGCAAAACCTATGTTTTTTTTGTTTTGGTGCATCCCACCTTTCTCTCTTGTGAGCCGCACAGACACTGGATATATTTATGATATTTATAGCCTACTCATGTTACTAAGTGTCATTTGATGAAGTTGGGGGCGGGCAGATTTGTAACCGTACGATTTGTCTTGAATTCACACTGACATGGAGATTTGGTCTGTTTGCCTTTTTATATTAAACATATAGTAATAATAGTTTTACTGTTGATTTATAAGAATTTGTGTAAGTTTGGATTCTTGGATTCTCATGTAACATGGAGTTACATATGGTACTCCGAGCACCCGTGAAAAGTAGAGCTCAGTGGAGCGGTGCAGTTTGAGCTCGGTTTTGGCCGTACTCGCTTTGGCTTGATGCAGCCCGAGGTTGGAGGACCTCCAGACCGCGATCCGTCTGACAGAGGTCTCTGAAAATTTCCGAGGTGAAAAAAAAAACACATCAGGATGAATCGTTTGAAACGCGTATACGCTGTGTTCGGCCTCGGGTTCGGAAGGTCCTTTCTTTTGACAAAGCTGGTTTTGGTGATCTCACAGGAGCTGAGCAGGACAGCTGATGGTCAAGTGTCTATCGTTGGCTGGTTTCAGTGGTTTGGGTGAATGAATTCAGGGAGTTTACTACTTACTATACTCCCTGGATGCTCTGCCCGTAGTTTTATAGAGAAATCTGATTCTTGAAGTTTGTGAAGTTCAAAGTTACGCACAACTAAAGACCTTATGCTATGTCAAATTTAATTTCAAATTTAAGAAGGCTCCAGAAACATCTGCAGCACCGTCGCTTTGTTAGGCTGGGTTTGTCTTTGGTAACACATGTGCCGTCTTGCATTTGGTTATTTTGATAGAAAAATGAATAAAACGCCGGGCAGCCGAAGATTGTTACAGCGCTGCCTGTCAGTAATGTCCTCTGGAACAAGACCATTGCGCAGCTGCGCTCTTCGTTTTAAAGTACAACTAGGCTAGATATTTGCAGTTTATTGTCCCAGTTTCATGAGTTTTGTGAGCGGCTTAACGGTGCCGGAAACGCTGACCCGTTTTTCTTTGCTGAGAGACTGCATGCTGTTTGAAGTCATACTATATTTCATGAAAGAAACCGCTATTTTAGGTGAGAGTGATTCAGACAGTACTTCCTAATCTCCGTCATGCTGTCCTACAACTGCACGCATTATAAAGGCGGTTCATGATTTTTCGAGTGACCAGATTGTATCGAATGCTTCTGGTTGCTTCACAATATTTTAAAGACTTCGCTGCACTTTATTAAGGTGACATAACAGGACAGAAGTTCACAAAATGGGCAAGAATACATCGTGTGATAAAAATGCACTGGGTTAAAACACAATCGCATTTACGTCTTAAAAATGAAGTATTATAGAATAGACCTGTGACACCTATTTGTCCTTTTCGGAACTTGCCGTGATCTTAATGACAATTAGAGTGTCGCTCGCTTGTTACTCTCCTAAGGCTTGAATCTTATTTCCTACTGATTTCATTAGCGGGAGCTCCATCTGGCAATCGCTTCTGTGTGTATCCCCCCTTCCCCTCTAGTGTCGCTTTCATTTCCGAATAGTCACACATCTTTCTCTGCCTTTCCGTTCCAACTGATAGCTTAAAACACCGCTTTCGCTGACTTTTCACGTATCATACGTAGGCTCCTCAAAATTCATTCACAAAAAGACGGAGACATTTAGTCTGTTCACTATAGTCCGTCACTGGAAAAATCGGATATTGAGCCAACAGAAGGCGGTTTTTAATTAGAGGGACCGTGAAAGAAGAGATCAAACTGAGAAGGAAGCCGGGAAAGCCAAGAAAGACGGCGCTGCTGCCTCAGAAGTGGCTGACGTGAAAGGCAATACTCTTTTCCGACACAAATAGATAGACCTGTCAAACTTGAGTTATTTGGTGAAGTGCGAGGGTTGAGTGCGAGAGTGGAAAATTGGCGTTGTGTAATTTAATGGTGTATGCCAGCAAACAATGAAGACCTGGTGCTTTTTATTTGGTGATCCAGTTTCTTATAGTGCAGTTAAATGCTGTCCTAGATTCAGGAGGAAGCGAGTAGATGAATGTCATCTCAGATGGAACTGCCCACTTCCATGGAGTTCAGAATTAGGACACTGAAATAAAATTGGGAATGGGAAGAAAACAACAGTAATATGTAACAGATTATGGTACCGAGACATCTGTATTATTCTGTCAGGCAGGGATGCGATAGAGCACAGTACTGAGCCATCTCTGTGAGGAAGAGATGTGATTGAGCCATCTCTGTTAATCTGTCAGGAAGGGATAAGGGATAAGATGGCGTACAGTACTGAGCCATCTCTGTTACTCTGTTAGGCAAGCACATTATGTTGGCATATTAGTGACTGGCAGATTATTACGTAGATCAAAGTTTACATCCCTGCTCTTCTATTGGCCTGCAAGACGTGTAATCCAAGATATTTTATTAAAATGTTTGTAATTGGATAAAATATGAAACAGTTACTGTATTAATTTTGGATTTGGATACAAATTATATTTGTGTATTTTACATCTACTTTTTTAATGTTAGGCAGGCCAGATAACCTTATTATGTAATCTATAAACAGGCTAATTTACAGATACACACAGACACAACTGATTGAAATTTTATGCAAGGCCTTTGCATGGAAATGACTCTAATAAGCCTGCAGAGTGGAGTGGTTGTTGGTTGCACACTCTGGGGTTTAATGACCTGGTTAGATTGTTCAGTACTTGTGACATGTGAGTTGACCTGCAGAGGGTGTCTTGCATGGTTACAGGAATGCATTGAAGTAGAATCTGATATTTGATTGGAAGGCGATTATGTCACATGCAGCAGTCGGGCCTCATTCCGTGATAGTCAGAGGGTGTTCCTCTGTACAGAAAACCTCAGATCAATGCCATGTGGTCGTTCCCATATTATTTTAGCAAAATAATTCCTCCACAACCCAGATCAAGGGTGCCCCCCATGCTCCGCCCAGGATAAACAGGCACTTGTAATTACCGTTGGCTTGGCTTTACGGTGAAGGCGTATTCTATTCTGAAATAACTCAGGGTGGGAGCCAGGCGGGCAGGAGCTGGCCTAAGCACCAAAAAGGCACCCCAAAAAGGGAAAACACCTCCAGAATTACTGCAGGCGCTCTCAGTGGGGGGGGGGGGCAGAGCCGCATGCTAACGCTTGTCGCTCATTCGCATCTCTCGCTTCCGGATGTCTCCAAGCTGCAGATGGAGATGAGGGCCCTCAGATGGTTGCCGTGGCAGCCTACTGGCAGTGAGCCCGGCCCTTTGATGTGGAATCAAGGCCCGAGTCGGGGATCATACTCCCCCCACCACTGTTGCACGATGCAGGTCACACACGATTGATAAATAGGTGCCTCCATGTAAAGGCTGTTGAACAGTGCTTGACATGAAGCTTTTTTCTTTCCTAATACTCTGCCAGTCATACAAAGAAACACATGCACACACACACATACACACACACACACACACACACACACACACACACACACACACACA
>JAODLD010000124.1:31929471-31951847 GCA_026781065.1 Mormyrops boulengeri
CACACACACACACACACACACACACACACACACACACACACACACACACACACACACACACACACACAGATTAGGTACCTGTGGGGATTTTCCATTCTCCATTCATTTCTATGGGCATAACCCTAATCCCAGCTATGATAACCTTAACCCCTACCCAGCCCTAACCTTAACCCCCACCCAGCCCTAACCTTAACCCCCACCCAGCCCTAACCTTAACCCCCACCCAGCCTTAACCTTAACCCCTACCCAGCCCTAAGCTTAACCATAAGTAACCAAACAAAACACAAGACTTTTGGCATCTTTAGTTTTTTTGACTGTAGTCACAGATTTCTATAAAATCTGACCAAAAAAATGTCCCCACAAGGTCAAAATATCATGTTTTTATCACAGTGTGGGGACATTTTACCCCCACAATTTAATGTATACATGCCCCCTGCCCACACACACATACACACGCATACACATACATTGTCTATGGGTCTATGGTCACCCATTACCAGTGGCAGTCATTCATTCCACAGCGTGATTAGTGTCCGCAAAAGTAACCTTTCAGTGCGGTCAGTGTTGTCATTCATCAGGTTTGCTACTTACTTTGGTGATCAGTGTGGTCATTCTGCTGTTGAGCAGGGCCACTGCTGAGTTCCTTAGTGTATACAGGTACACAAGCCCCTATACTCTCAATCACCTTTCCTGAGCTCCAGAAAGAATTTGCTGAATACAAAGAGGCTGATTCCATCACGTTCTGCTGTTTCCTGTTAGACAGACTCTCAAGAGCACTTTGATGTGACTGAAAGAGTTTAAAGAAATAATCACTTCACAACTGCCAGTTGTAACAAGGGCTAGGCGTGTGGGGGGTGTTGAGAGGAGACGGAATCTGCTTGTGTTCAGGAGACTCATACAGCCCAACAACCTTCTGACTGGCCTCCTGACTTCCCCAGACTCCAGATCTGGTCCTGTGAGAAATCTGACTACTACTTCAAATGACCACAAGAAGGCACCATAGGCTCTGTGTAGTAGAATGAAACCTCTTGAACCATTTGCTGTATTTTTTGACCCCACTGGATGGTGCTCTTGGCCTGCTTTGGGGCATGTTTTGAGCCCTTTTTTGAACAGACAGCTCTGTGCATTCAGTTTAGTTTTGGCTACACCTGTGCTGATTGGCCATAGTCTGCACCTGTTATTTGCCCAGTTAAATTCTGCCATGTCTTGTATTGGGGGCAGCGTGTGGCTCAGTGGGCTAAGCTGGCTTGTGTGTTTGTAATCACAAGGTTGTCAGTTTAAACCCAGCCTCAGCACGTCTGCGGGTTCTTGAGCAAGGCCCTTCACCCCCAGCTCCCTGGGCGCTGCTACAGGTGGCAGCCCTTCGTGGACAACTTACCCTGTGAAGAACAAGTTGAGGGAGGTGTAAATGCAATTTCCCTACGGGGATTAGTAAAGTATCAATTATTCCTTGTGATACACTTCAGGCATAACCTGAAGATGCCCTGATTCTGTTAAGTTTGCCTGTTTTTTGCTGAGACTGCTCTGTCCTTGGGTCCACACTGCTCTAGTCACTCCCAGCATCCAGCAGTGAGAAGCTGGGACTCTCACCACAAGCACTTGGGCTTGAGGGGTGTCGCCACTGGACTGGCAGACTGGTTGACACAATTAGTCCTTTCATGTGGCTGGTTAGGTCACTGGAGTGTCAGGCTACCCTCCTCCCTGCCCTGGAGCGTGGAAAAGGAAGTGCCCCCTGGACACTTGACCTCTGTAACCCCAGCATGACAGACCCCTTGTCTCATATGCACATCCCCCATTTCCACTCCAGCTCTTTCCATTTTCCTTCACCGCATCAATGTGTGCTGGGCCCAGCACCCTTCGGCTGTACATCACAAATCGTTTAGCAGTCAGTTGTAGGACTGTCTGCTTTTGAGATCGCGGATATTACACTGTTGTCAGTAAAAGGCGAAGCTTCATGTCAGGCTTGAAGGTGGAACGAGGTCAGGTGGTCACTGATGTGTTCCATCAAAGGCAGTAGGAATGAGGGTCGACCTCTCAATCAGACTCTGTAGAACATCACTTAGCATTTTCCCCATTTTCACCAGTGCTTCAAGATTCCTGGAGAAACTGATGCAGATTTTTCCTGGTTTTCTACATTCATCTTTTATACCACTTGTCCTATACAAGATAGCAGGGGTACTCACACATATGGGCAGTTTGGCAACTTGAATTCATCTCCAGTCCAGCATGTTTTTGGACTGTTGAGAGGAACCAGGAAAGCTGGAGGAAACCCCACGATGACACATTGAGAACATGCAAACTCCTATAATCAGGTTTGTATGACATTTTCTCTGCACAGGATTGGCTGAGCAAGTTTGGGTACCTCCCACCCCCAGATCCAGTAACGGGCCAGTTGCAGACCAAAGAGGCTCTGACCAAGGCCATCAAAGCCATGCAGAAGTTTGGAGGCCTGGAGGAGACGGGGGTGCTGGGTATGTTCGTGTGTTCGTGAATAATGCGTATGTGTGCGCGCATTACACTACAAGAGCAATTTTGAGTTACATGTGAACTGTGTGTGTGTGTGTATGTGTGTGTGTGTCCTTCAGATCAAGCCACTCTGGTTCTGATGAAGACCCCCCGCTGCTCACTGCCTGACCTGCTGGTACCAGAGGAGCCCTCAAACCGAGGCCGCAGGGCCCTGCCACCCCAGAGCAAGTGGAACAAGAGGCATCTGTCCTGGAGGTAAACCCAGGGCTCAGCGTGCCCGCAAGCACATGGTCAGGGTCCGCAAATGCACGGTTGGGTTCCGCAAGCACACGTTCGTGGTCTTTGTAACCGGTGGCAGGAGTGCATCAGCTTACTCCCCCCGGACCTGATGGTCATGACCATCCACAGAGCTGTTTTTCTTACATTACCTTTTATTATTTTACCTTTTGGCCAATGTTTCCATCAGTGGCTAATTATCTGAAGCCAGTTCTTTGTCATACTTACACTCCTAAGATATGTTACTAAAATCTGTGTAATTACAACAGTAATTTTTCAGTGAGGAATTCGAGGCTGCACTTTCATACTCACAATAACACAACAGAGGAATAACAGAAGAATTACCAATGGTTTTGTTTTTTGTTATTGCAAAATATAACATCTGTTGATTGCCTATTGTTTCGTTACTTTCTATGCACGTGCTTACGTTTAGCTTCAGTCATAATGCTTTCATCTTTCTCCTGCAGTCTTTAACAGACCTTCTTTGCAATCCTCAAGCACTGTTATGATAAATCCCAGCAAACTAAAAAAGGCGGAGCTGGTAATGCCCCTCCCACTTCAACAAACCAGTCATGTGATTGGCTCCTACCCATAGTGGTCGATTGTGATGCTGAACCTATAATGCTCATCACGGTGTACCCCCACCCCCCCACCGCAGAGTCCGAACATTCCCCAAGGAGTCGCACCTGCTGGGCCGGGACACCATCCGTGCCCTCATGTATTATGCGCTGAAGGCTTGGAGCGACATCGCGCCACTGGACTTCCATGAGGTGGCGAGCAGCCGCGCCGATATCCAGATCGATTTCACCAAGGCTGACCACAATGACGGCTACCCTTTCGATGGACCTGGTGGCACCGTAGCACACGCCTTCTTCCCTGGGGAGCGCTTCTCTGCGGGTGACACCCACTTTGATGACGACGAGTCCTGGACCTTTCGGTCCCCAGGTGGGCTGCTTCTGTGCTGCCTCAGGCGTTTTGCTGGGTGTCTGGGATACTACATATTGCAGAGATTCATAGCAGTTACTCACTGAAGGCTTTTATTTCACTGAAGTTAACAAGCTAAACAGCTGCGAATTTTCAGTGGCTTCCACCCACAGTCCACCTACAGGCACCTGTCCATCATCTAAACACAGACCTATAGGTTCCAGCAAATCAGCCATAGAGGGATGTGCCCACAGATATCTGCCAATCATTCACAGACATGCACCCAAGACCTGATCATCCACAGATACAGTACTGCCACTCTTTGAGTAGAGTGGTTTGTGGCTCAGCCGGTTAGGATTTTGTGACTATGACCCAAAGGTTGTTGGTTTAAATCCCTGGGTTGACAGAGTGATTTCAACATTGGGCTCCTGAGCAAGGCCCTTAACCCCAGTTGCTCCAGGAACTGACTGACCCTGTCATGTCCCTTTGGTTGAAGACTTCTGCTTTGGGCAGGGATAATGTAAAGCATTTTGAGACGATGTGATGTTGTTAAAATGCGCTATACACATAAATTGAATTTAATTGAAATTAATTAATAAAAAGCAGGTATTATGAGTGTCTTCATTTCCAGAATGTGCCCCGTTTTTGATTCTGCTGTGTCCTCCAATAGAGCTAAGATTCACATATCTCCGGAATCCACCCCCACCCTATCGAACACATTTGCTATGCCAGCAGTGCCCCCTGTGGGCTGCCTTGGGATAGGGAGATGCGTCTTCTGCTTGACAGGCTGCAGACAGAGTTCATTAATTACCTTCATTTGGCTGCTGGCAGAAACAGAGGCTGGCTGGTGTCAGATTGGTTGTGTGTTCGTGAGATGATAACCCTGGTTGCATCTGTCTCTTTCTCCTGTAGACTCGCACGGCATGGATCTTTTTGCAGTTGCGGTCCATGAGTTTGGTCATGCCATCGGGCTGGCACACACATCCGCCATGGAGTCTATTATGCGACCGTACTACCAGGGCCCTGTGGGCGACCCACTCAAATACGACCTTCCGTATGAAGACAAGGTCCGCGTTTGGCAGCTCTATGGTGAGCTTTGCTGTGCCTGAGCATTCTTCTCCCCAGAAGGTTGCAGGTTGAGCTAACACTTGGAAATACTTAGCTGAACATCCAATACCTGAGGTCAAGTGTTTTGTGTGAAAATTACCAGCAATGGTTTACAATGAACTTCACCTAACAAGCCATCATCCTCCCCGGAGTCTTGTGGTCTGTAAGCACTGCATTGCCTTTAGTTACTACAGCTAATGCACCCAGTACATCCTGGTCTGGGATGCAGCCTATTCACCTGCAGCCTATTCAAATAGCCACAAGTCAAGAATATATTCCTTGGATGGGATGTCAATCCACGGCAGGGAACATTCTCTCTCTCACACACACACTCACACCTCACACACACACACACACACACACACACACACACACACACACACACACACGTTTTTATTCATATCTTTTGGGGACTCTCCATTCATTTCTATGGGAAAAACCCTAATCCTAACATTGACAATCTTAACCCCTAACCAGCCCTTGCATTTTTACCTTTTTGATTGCAGTCACAGATTTTTATGAAATTGAGTTTCCCCTTGTGGGGACCGAAAACAAGCTGAAATTTGCTGCAGTCACCACTGCTTGCTATGCAATAACATGTGCTGCTGCTGTGCAAACAACTGCTATTTAACAGCTAATGAAACCACAGAAGAAGGGAGAGGAGAGCTTTTCAAATATAATGTTTAAATAGATTGTTACTATGACGACCAGAATGTCATAATTCTGAAGGTATAAAATGTGCTGTAAGCACGTATTCTACTTCAGAACAAACTAGACACTGAATGAGACACATCTAAACATGAAGAAGTCCTTCTTAATGTGCTTTGGGCCCCCAGTGGTGGCAAAGGAGGCCTGGAAAGCACCTGGAAAGCAGGAGAGTGGAAAACAAAAGGAAGAAATTCTGGACAAAGAAGTTTATCTTGGTGGGGGAAAAGGAAAGGGGAAAAATTATGAAATTCCAAAAAGGGAGGTGAGGGAGAGAGATGAGAACACACTGTCCGTATAGGAAGGGATGGGAATGGTGAGACCTTGAGTGGTAGAGAAGCAGATATAAGTGAATAAGGCAGTGGTGGAAGTGAAAAAGGATAGAAAAGAGGCTAAAGTAGGGCTGGGCGATATGGCAAAAACATCATACCACAATTTTTTTCAGGCAGGATCACGATTCTTTTTCATTTCAGTTTTGTAAGTACTGAGCAGTACAACCAAACCAGTTCCCCTTTATTAAAATAGCTGCTGTTTGTATCGGATTTGGCAAATCCAAACAAGCTCCATATTACCAATGTCAGATTTTTTTTATGGACAAATTTCTGTTGTACTATCTTCATATAAAGCTGATTTTGTAACATTTATCACATTTCTGGCGAGGCATCTTATTTTACTCGGGTGGGAGTCTCCCACTGCCCCCTCAGGTGGTTCCCTGATAAAATGCATTCTTCCTTTATTGAAATTGGAAAAAAAATTAGACACACAATGTCCAATACTCGCAAATTTTATAAAACATGGGGATCGCCGTCTATGCAGAGAAATCCCATCCATACTAGACTAAAGGTAGGGTTCATGCAATATGGAGATGAGGAAATTAAAACCATGGCATTGTTGTCATAGTATGGCATGGCACAGGCAAGTAAAAGGTGATGATCCACTTGCAGTCATTGAAAGGGAGACAATAGAAAAACACAGGGGAACAGAAACCCATTAATTACAAATAAACTGGTGAGACTGGTCAGAGACCAGCTTTGAATCCATGACTAAGACAGTTATACTCCTCGCCACATGCTCAGCCCAATGAGCTACACAGCAATCGAGGGAGCAAAAAAAACACAGAAGGGTTTAAGGACAGAGAGGGGGCAAAGGCAAAATGACCAGCAATGCCTGCTGGCCAAATAGGGAAAGGTCACAAAAGGAGGGGTCAGCAGGCACTGACCCTGACAAGTGTGTACTGTCATGTTCTCATTCATTTGTATTTATTTGATAAAACAAACAAATGAGGGAAAAGTATCATTGCATCGTACATTTAGTTCACTAGTTGATTGGGGGAGGGGCAGTTTAGCTGTCATTTCTAATGTTGTAAATGTTTCACAAACAGCAGCTTCTCAGCCCACAGATGAGACTGTACTGGTTTCGCCTTTATGAAAGGGGGCTTCATTGCATCAGTGCCGAAGCAATGAGAGGGGAGTAGCATTTACTGGATCCCCTGGATTTACTTCTGATATTCCCTGCATTGCTGGTATAAACTTCACTGTTTTCACGAGTCTTCTCCGTGTGTAATGCGCCATCCTCTATCCTCCAGGGGTCCGGGACTCTGTGTCGCACACCGTCCAACCCGATGACTCCTATTCTGCAGAATCACCGATTCTGCTGGATCTCCCTGAAAACAGGTCCATCGTTCTGTGAGTAGGGCACCTCATGCTAGGTCCTTTGATGAACCGGCGTGAATCGGACACCATCGCTTGACCCTGACTTCCCCAACATGTGGCCCCGCTCACTATGTTCACTACACTTCTGCTTTCCCGTGCTTTTTCACTGCCTTCCACCGACTCTCTGCTGTACCCCTGCCCAGTCCATCTGGAGACACCCCGGACAGATGTAGCACCGCCTTTGATGCTGTGGCCCACATTCGGGGAGAGGCGTTTTTCTTCAAAGGTACGCTCTGGGCCAGGCCGGGCCTGCCTGGACATTTCTACTTCAATAAAACAGACTCGTTTAAGAACAATACATCTGACCTGTATTACACAGCTGTTGGACATGAAGGCCTAGCTCGCAAACTCCGTTCTGGTTCATCCCAAAGGTGTTTGATAGGTTTGAGGAGGTCAGGACTCCTGTCTAAGGACTATGTCTTTATGGACCTTGCTTTGTGCACTGGGGCACAGTCATTCTGGAACAGAAAAGGGCCTTCCCCAAACTGTTCCCACAAAGTTGGAAGCATAGAATTGTCCAAAATGTCTTGGTATGCTGAAGCATTAAGAGTTCCCTTGACACTACTGCTGAACACTGTGTGAGATATAGACACTTATTCACATGGAAAAATAACACACACAGAACGTATGTTGTATGTCTTTGATATACACCCCCTTCACATTCACGAATAACACATTTATGGTTTCAGTTATTTGTGAGTTGGCTGTGAACAATTAAATGGGAATAATACTGAACATTACCGAAAATGTTGCGTTCCTCACAGTAACTTTTAAAACTTTGTACATACAAGGGCCTGGTTTAGGTTGTCTCTATATTATATAAAATATCTAGATAGGAAATGAAAAAGCAATTTGACATGCAAGGTGTACAGTACAGTGCTGCTGGTTTAGAAATTGGTAATAAATAGACTTTTTGTTATCGTTCAGGCTAGCAGACTGTTACGGGGAGAGGTTAAGGGTGCCCCAGTATTATTAGTGCATTTTCTACATTTGCGAGGACCTTTCGCTCCTAACCCTCACGAATGTGAAGGGGTTACTGTATATTGGTACATATATATTGATACACAGTACAGAAGCTAATTCTTTTACTACAAACACAGATGTTCTACATACACATTATTTATGCCACACCATGTATACAACTTGTATATATGTACTACTTCTAACAAGTTATTACACATGTATATACTGTATAGTCGTTTCTAACATTTTAGCACTCTTTTGTACTTTCGGATTATATGCCAAACTCCATTTCATCGTCTAAGTACTTGTACTTTGTGTGATGACAATGAACGGACATGCAGGGTAACGCAGGAGAATCTGTTAAGAACAACCACACACTCTCAATTCCCCAGGAAAGTACTTCTGGCGCTTGACCCGGGAGAAGCACCTGGTGTCGCTCCGCCCTGCTGAGATCAGCCGCTTTTGGAGGGGCCTGCCGTCTAACCTGGACGGTGTGGATGCCATATACGAGAGGCCTGGAGACCACAAGATTGTCTTCTTCAAAGGTGCCAGATCATCTTTGTTCCACTGGTGACCCCTTGTGGTGGTGAGGCAGTTCTGTTTTCTGCAGAAAGT
Organism: Mormyrops boulengeri; assembly: GCA_026781065.1. Lineage (NCBI taxonomy): Eukaryota > Metazoa > Chordata > Actinopteri > Osteoglossiformes > Mormyridae > Mormyrops > Mormyrops boulengeri. Next base: position 31,938,240 of record JAODLD010000124.1, read on the forward strand.
GCAAGACTGAACCGAAATCCCAGCCTTACCTTCCTTGACCAGTTAAGTAGCTGGGGTTTGCTATTGAGGTGGATTAAGTGAAATTTAACTGGACAACAGGGTGGATTGTGGGGTTTGGCTTTATTACAATAAAATGACACTGTGAGATTGATAAAGATATTTAATTAATTGAAATTGCAATTCGGAATGTCCATTCAGTGCTGACATTCTTTTGTGTTTTAATGAATGATACTTAATGGTCTCTGTCTTCCCCTCTGGTTTCCTCATAGCATCCACTTCTTTCCAGAATTCAGTATGTAAAGGGACCTTTTTATCCCAGTACATTTTCAAACTTGAAAAGAGCTGAAAGTTGGACATGAGTGTATTGAGAGGCTTGTAAAGGAGTCAGGATAAGCAGGGCAGCATTTGAGCACAGCACCTCCTGCCTTTCTCTTGATATAACACACATTAACGCTGATAGCTGCTGGGATACTGTACCATGTGACTAACTGCTCTGCTTTTACCTGCAGGCTCTGTGTTTGTTCACTGATCTTCTGTCTGCAGGAGTCAAGTACTGGGTTTTCAAAGACAACCACGCAGAAGAGGGCTACCCCAGGCCGATCAGTGACTTTGGCCTGCCCATGGAGGGCGTGGATGCTGTCTTCGTGTGGCTTCACAACGACAAGACGTACTTCTTCAAGGACAACCAGTACTGGCGCTTTGACGACCACCTGCGGCAGATGGACGCGGGGTACCCCAAAGACATGGCTCTGTGGAAGGGCGTACCCCCTAAACTGGACGACGCCATGCGCTGGTCCGACGGTACATGCCCATATGCCGTGCTGTTCAGCACATCCACATACACGCCAGATTCATACGCCCACTGAAACATGGCAGAATGCAGAAGAAGATTTACGCGACAAAAGTTTGATTTGATTGTAATCAGATGCATTTCTAATTGAAATGCAGGACTGACATTTTTAGTGAGTGAGCATGGGGGACAGGCTTTGACTACCTCAGCCTGGCCAAGCAGCATGGGAAGGATAGCCTAACTGTTAGCCTGATGGAGATGCAGAGACAGGCCCTTCTCACCACCTGTTCTCGTTGTCCCACAGGCTCCTCCTACTTCTTCAAGGGTACTGAGTACTGGCAGCTTCAGGACAGCGCCATGGAGGTGGAGCCGGGTTTCCCACGCTCCGTGGGGAGGGACTGGCTACTCTGCACAGACATGCAGTCAGACTCGCCCGCCACGGAGCCTAACGTGACAGAGAGGACACACCCACGGGCCCGTAACCATGCTGACCACGCGGAGAGCAGCTATGAGGTGTGCTCCTGCACATCTGACTCAGCCACGGCCCTATCCTCCTGCCCCTTTGGCCCGCCCCTCTCTCTCCTGGTGCTCCTCTGCGCCACGTTCCTCACTCTCCTGCTGTGAAGCGGGGGCACTCGCTGACAGATAGTACTGTGGGGGAGTGGTTTTTCCTCTTTCCCCCTCCAAACAGCCATCCCACCCCCAAAACGACTCTAACAGCGGCCTTTCGGCTGTCCGGTCAGATCCCTTTAAAGCCGGTGGTTTTACATCAGGTTTGCCGTTCTAATTACTGCTGTAAACAGCGTTGTAGCTTGTTTCTCGGCCTTCAGCGCATGTGGAAGTCCTGACGATGGCACCATCGCTCCTGTCTCCCTGTTTTCGTCTGACTGCGGCACCCTGCTGTGGACGGCTGGGCTCCGTTCTGATCGCAGTAATAATCCAGTGTGGGAAGGGCAGCCCTTTGCGGCGTAATGCTTCATTGCTCTGTCCTTATCCTGCTGCTGCAGCTCTGAAAGTGTCATCATTTCATCGCCTTCCAGATGTGCTCCTCCGTGTCCATTCCAGTTCCTTCCCAGCCAAGACCCTTCCTGTCCATACTAAGGTTTAAATACGTTTTGTTGCTGATAAACACCCAAATATCTGTGGCCAAATTGTGGTCCTTTTATCACAATTAGCTCTGCCTTCAGGTCTTGTGCTGTTAATGGTTTCCTCTGGTTTTCTGTATTCAGTTTTTACATCTGACCAACACACCAAATTATACACATTTGCCACGTAGACACTGACATTCTTTCTTTGATTTGTTTAGATATATTTAAGAATCCATAAATATGTACACAGAGCGGGTGCAAAAAAATTAAATGAAAGCCACCTTTTCTAACTCCTGAAATATTTTTGTAAAAAATAAATTTAAGACATCTCATAGGCTATTATAATGGATTTTTTTCTGGAAAAAAAGGAGATAGGGGTCAATGTGGATGGATGGATCAAATCTTTTAATCTCTTTTATCCTGGTCAATATTGCAATCTGGATGGTTTATGATTTTTTAAATTGAGACCAGGTGTTAGGTCGAATGAAACAAGAAATGTAAACTGGATGCACTATGGGGCCGTAAAATGGCACGTACCCCAAGGTTACACTAGTACAGGCTAAAGCTGAGCAGTTCTTCTGTTCCTACATGTTCGGCTGTGGTTTTACTGGTGGCGGTGAAGGGGATATTAAATAATCATTTACTGGAATGATGAGGTGAAATAAACGGGGGAAAACATTTAAGTGGTAATAGAGTGACTCAGTGAAACACAAAATGACTTCCGGGGTAAAGACTGCATACCTACCATGGGCTATACGACACAAGAGGGGGAACCCAGCGATTAAGCCTGTTGTCCTGACAACATTTGGCACGCGGTCGCAGTGTTGCTTTGTCTCACCTTCTTCTCATCCTGGAAAAAATTAACACCGTTGAGTTTCTGTTCTTGGGGCCCAGGCCTCTTTTTCAGGCATGAGAACTAGAAATCCCATGATCAATCTGAACAATCAAATGTGTGTGTGCGTGTGTGTGTGTGTGTGTGTGTTTTAATTCACCAACAGTTTAAAATTTTTATGTAAATCAGAAGGTTTTCAGCCCCAGATCATTTGATTACACCCAAATGTCAGTAATACCTCAGTAAGAATGCAATATAATGCCTGGACAGTATGAAAAATTAGGTGTATGGGTAGTTCCGCACCACCTCATACAGCTGCTCACCATAAGTCCAACGACAACAACTGTTCTTCCTCTACCCATTCTTGGTTGACCACTGCTCTGTGAAAATCAGTGCTACCACCTAGTGGAAATACCTAGTCAGTTATTGCAGTCGACACACAGGATTTCCACAGAACATAAACATCTACACTACATGCACACTGTCTGCAGCCGTCTGGCACAAAAGCCTGATCTCAAAATTTATGTCATCTCATCTTGTGCACGACTGCACAACAAAGTGCACTCAGAAAAGTGAAGTGTGAATTGGCCGCAAGTCTTGAAAATGGCAAATGAATACAGATCCAGTAAGAAAACAAAAGACAAAGTTCTGTTTATACTTGTTTATACTATACCAAGTGATGAGCCAATTCATACATAGAAATATGAGACTTGTAGCCTTACTGTAAAACCATCCATCCATCCATTTTCTTTAACCACTTGTCCTATTCAGGGTCATGGGGTAAGTGGTGTGTCCTGGAGCCTATCCTGGAATTTACATGGGCAAGGCAGGGAACAACCCAGGATGGGGCACTAACCCATCGCAGGGTATACTCACACACCATTCACTCACACATGCACAAAACGCATGTTAAAGGGCAGCATGTGGCTCAGTGGGTTAAGCAAATGTGCATATAATCGGAAGGTTGCTGGTTCAAACCCAGCCTCTGTGGCTCCTTGAGCAAGGCCCTTAACCTCCAGTTCCCTGGGTCCTACTACAGGTGGCAGCCCTTTGTAGACAACTTACCCTACAAAGAGCAAGTTGAGGGAGGTGTAAAAAGAGAATTCCCCCACAGGGATCAATAAAATACCAATTATTATTAACTATGAGCAAGTTGGTCATTTGAATTAACCTCAGTGTGTTTTTGGACTGGGGGGAGGGGGGGACTGGAGTACCAGGTGGAGACTCAAACCCTGATCTCAGAGGCAACAGTGCTAACTACTGCACCACCTTGCTGCCCCCCTCCGTAAAACTAGGCAGACATAAATAATATCTTAAATCAGTGTTCCTGTTTTTATGTTTTCCTGAACAAAAGCAGATGGGAGAGTCACAATCCTGAAATCATGTGTCTTTAGAGACTAGCAGGGAACACTTCTTAGATCAGTAATTAGTAATTACATTTTATCCATTAAGGTCATGAATGCTGGGAAAAACACGCAAAAACAGAGGGAAAAACCATCGTATTCCCATACATATTCCATTCATTATGTACAGCTGGGGTACGCCCTGGACAGGGTGCTACGCAGACACACAATGGAAAATTTAGAAATACTTATTTGCTTAATTGAGTGTCATCAAACTGAAGAATGAAACAACACAGAATGAACATGCATCACCTGGAGGTGAAGCAGCAGTGCCACCTACTGCCAATAAAAGTATTTACTAACAAATCATCTGTACTTCCAGTCAGCTTCTCATTCATTCATTCATTCATTCACAGATTAAATAGTACAACATCTGTACTTACCGGAATTATACTGTGCAAGATCGAAGGGTAATCTCTTTTATCCTTAAATGCAGAACACAAGATTTAGTACAGTAAAACTTCAGCTCAAAAGTTGGTCCAAAAACCTTTGATTTCAGCATCTACCTGTGCAAATACTGTATAGCTACTGATGAATCTGAACACATTTTCAATGATGTTCCTCAGCTTATACACATCATACACCTTCCTCCAGGTGACTCAGCTGGGGTTGATCAGACTTCAGCCTGTGTCCAGATGGCTAACTACTCTGACCCCATGGCTCGCCTCGCTTGAGCCACAGCCAACTCGAGGCTCTCTCTGCTGTTTCGGTGGTATTGCGGATGGCTCTCCTTCTTTCTTCCTCAATGCCCAAATAACTGAAGGCTCTTACAAGAGAGCAGGCTGCAAAGCCCCTGCATCCCACCTCTACTAGGAGATACTTTGCCTTCCATCCAGACAACTGGCAATTGGTGACAAGTCCTGCATACTTTTAGTATTTCTTTTTCGTAATCCTCCACACAATCATCCCAAGGAAATGTCAGCTCCAGCAAAAGCGATTGGCCTGGTAGATTTGGGCATGAGGACAATGTCCGGTCACAGTGTAGTGACCGCAACCTGAATGGGGGACTTCAGTTATAGTTCTAGGTCCACCAACATTTGCCAATCACTATCAGAGGGCAGGGTGCTTGCAGATGATGTTGTTTTGCAGCTTTAATAAAGGCAATAGTTTGGAGGGGTGGGCTTACTTGACACACTCAAGTCCTGTGCTGATGCCTCCAGCCTCCATCAGTATCCTCCTTCTCCTAGTGCCTTAGGGCGGCAGCTGAGAATGTGCTCAAGGGATCCAGCACAGCGGACATGCTAGTGACACCAATTTACCCCATGCGTGCAAGTTCAATAGATTAAGCAGCACATCATATACTGCCTGGGCAAGATATTTGATGCGGTGCGACTCAGCCTTGCACAGCTCCGCCCAGTTCACCTTCCCATCACCTGCATTTTCCCATCTCATCCAGACTCCCTGCTGTCCATTGACTCGCAGCACCTACTCCTACAGGTAATACTCCTCTTTCCCCTTGCCGGTGTTGATATGGGGAGTAGGATAGGAACCCAGTCCTGCTCGTCCTTGTGTTACTACTCCCACCAGCCTCTTGTGACACAGTCTTTCCTCAGCTTGCTGAAATTCTCTCCACTTCCTGATAATTCTTACCTCAATCCCCGCTTTGGCCACCTAGGGATCACCTGGCTCTTAATATCCTGAACTCAAGGACTTGAGTTGTAGTTGGAGTTTGTTTTGGTGTCCATAGAGGGCAATGCTGCTCAGGATTTATGCCAGTCCCAGACATAAGGTCAACTGCCAATATCAGAGCTTCACAGATGAGGAGGGGCCACAGGATTCTGGGAAGAATACCATGTTGGCACAACCATCCCTTGAACTTCCCAGGCAGGCCAGATCTTTCCACTGCTTTCAGCCAGCCCTCCAGGTCAAAACAGAAGGCTGTGTCCCTCAAAGTGCTGTCAAAAAGCTTTCCAAAGCTCTTAACAGGCTTGTAGTTGTTGGGATGGCTGTAACTCTGATGTTGAACCTGAACTTGTTGCCTATCTTGCCTTTAGGCACCAGTGATCTTAACTTGACGGGCTTAAAGAGCATGCAGGCCCACCCAATCACTTTCTCCAATCTCAGCAGTATCCATCTGCTTTGCCAGTGTGAATTGCACCAGCTTGTGTGGAATGGAGCTGCGTGTTTTAGCCAAGTCAAGCCGCAGCACTGCTAGATTACCCCTGTTCTCTCTGGCCTCCTTGATGAGTTGCATTACCACACCAGTGTGCTCCAAGCAGCCAGGCATCCATGAAATGCCACCTCTCTAAAATGACATGTCAATGTAACTGTATTATTAAGGATTGTGCTCAGCCGACGCTCTAAAGGGAGATAATATGGAGCTGGTCTATCTTGCTGGGCTTCTCTTCCTTAGGGACCCACAACCCTTCAGCCACTCTCCACTGTTCATGGATCCTACCCCTTCTCCAGATAACCAACAAGATCTTCAATAGTCGTAGCAGGAGATTGGGACAGTTCTTGTACACTTTGTAGGATGTGCCACTCAGTCCTAAAGCAGAGCTTGCCCCTATTCTGCAGATGACATCTTGGACTTCCTTCAGCTGCAGCTCTGGCATGTCAGAACTAGCAAACTTAATAAATACCAAACAAATAAATAAGGTAACAATTTAGGACTTCCTGTGGCCAGGGTAGTTACTGCATTGTGTAGTCGCTGGATGCAGCACTGAATCCAGGCTGGTTGCAGTCTGAACTGTGAAAATCATTTTAAGTTTGAATACACAGTTTGGAAACACGAGGTTGTCAGACGCCGAACGGCAAGATGCACACGAGGTTGGAGATTTACATAAGCTAAATATACGCGAGGATCGGACCGGGTACACACAAGACATGGGCAAACACTCGCGCAACAATAGGGATCTGCAACCATTAACAACAACAACAATAAAACAAGGGCTATTTATAATTGCACGCGGGGCATGCTGGGACATGCGCCCCGCCGGGGTGCTACAACACATTATTTTGTATTTTTAAAATGTCTTTATCATAAGCTCCACAGCATGTGCTGCCGCAAGCATACTTGCGTAATAAAGCAAACACACTTCCCCGGTGGGGAAACTCTGAATACGTAACCTTTAACCAGCATAGAAAATGCAGTGTTTGTATACTAAATCTTAATGAAGGAGTACCAGTTTCAGAGGGCATCAAACTGGAAAATGTACAGTTAAATATCTTCAAATAATAATAATAAATGAAACACAACATACAACTCAGATTCCAAATGTTATACATTTTATTTAAAAGAGCAGTTTAATTTATGAGCCAACGGCCATGTGACCAAAAGCATTAGAATTATTACAATTTTCATAGCAAAATGGAAAGGTGAAAACATTCTTGGACCTTTGGATTTTGCATACACGGTGCCCTCTGCGGGATTCTGTCGAAACAGCATCCCCTATTAGCCAACTTCACCCTCGTGCGATCTGCGTTAATTAACTCAGTATGGTAATCCTTAGGACATCCGTCAAATTTGCATAAAACTACATGCATGTTAGTCATTAAGTGATTACCACAACATCACTAATATGTTTTAATGTATTGTTTAAAATAACTTCCGCAAGTTTCCATATCTGAATTTATGTCATTTGCGACCCAGAGGTTGTTAGCGGCCTCCAGGGCCATCACGTCTCGTGGGCGGGCTCATTCGCTGCCCTCCAATCAGGACACGGCGCATGAGGTGAGCGAATTGGCGGGAAGAGCCTTCATTATTCCCTCAGGCTGCAGCCGGCGGCGGTTTTTATCCGTATTTACCATCCTGGGTTTAATCACGGCCGACACAGTACAATACTGTTCGGGGAAATAATTTTCCAGTTACAGGCATTAAAGATAGTAAGACGTTTTTGGGGTTTAATTGCTGAGACTGCCAATTTACCTAGCAAGTATTCCATTCTGCGGGCTGTCCTTTAGTAATGGAAGACTTTATAGTATATTTCACATATTTCATTACATATTACAGGTAGGAACTGTGGCTTGGTAGCGAGTACAGAAAGGAAAGAGCTTTGGACATGAGTTCCTCTGACGAGGTAAGGCAGCTAGAAAAACAGGTACATGCGACCATGTTAACAAGTAAAAAAAAAAAAAAAAAAAGCCTCATTACATACGTGAGAGGCACTTGTCAATCCCCGAACACAATGGACGCCTGGCGTGTGCGTCGCGGAAAGTACTGGTTTTTATTTCGGCGCCCATGTTAACAGGTTAGAGCGGCCACACTGCCGGCGCGCGCGCCTCACGCCTCGCGGCGGCGGCGCCTCATCCGGGGAGTCAGAGTGGCGCGTGCGGTAATCGGCAAAAATACCAGTTAAAAGATCCGTTTATACTCATACTGACATCATACCAGCAAAATTACATAACTGATACCATTCACTGTAGTTTCAGTGTCTAGGCTACATATCGTAGACATGGAAAAAATAATTAGCCATTTTCAATTGCATGTTAAAGAGGAAAGTGGACGCTACATGTGTGATATATAGTTAAAGAAAACCGTAGGTAGGCTATAATCGATGTTAACACTAGGTGAAACGCAGTAGTTTTCAGGTACGCTCTCTCGCTCTGAACGAAATTAAAACAAAAGACTCAAACATAGAGGGATTGCTGTATATAAAAGTTTTATTACTAGTGAGGGTGAAATGAGGCTTTCAGAACCATCGAGTTCTTACAGCCAAATGACTTGCTGAAAGGTTAATTATGTGCGCTAAGAATGTGCGAATCCATACTGAAACTTTTTAAAGAACGTTTCATCGTGAGAATACTTTAACACTGAACTATAGATTTTTCTACCTAGTATTTTAAATGTATATTATTATAGTTCGGGTAACCAGGTAATTCATGTCAGGGAGGACACTGAGTTACGATAGGATTTATAAACTATTGTTTCAATTAAAATGACCTGGATTTCACTTAAGCACGGAGTTCTTGCTGTGTGCTGATCAGTCTCCTATCATCGTGCATGTTTCATTAATGTTATTCTGAAACAGCTGGATGAGTATTTCAGTCAAACCACAAAATAACTGAACTGTCTAGCCAAGCTCATGAGCCTTTTAATTTTAAAGTAGTTTGTAAAACCTGAAGTGTCCCCCCTGACATGGATTATTTAATCACCCTAATTATAGTGAACAGGACATGAACTACTCCCAGGCAGGGGCTTGACTTGTAACCGCCCGTTGGCAAATTTTAGTCAGCATTCCGGTGCTTACCCCCCACCCCTTTGAACCGACCTTTTAAAAGATCAAGTCAATTAACTGAAAAACTTTGATCTTAAATAACATCTGAACCATCACTTCACAGAAACATCTTGTGCTCCATGGACTTGGAGAATGTTGCACAAACAGAATGCACATGGTATTATTAAAGGCATAGTCAATAAACACTGATGTAATGGCAGCACCTTCAATTGGGAATGTTATCTGATTGTCTGTTATTACATCAGCAAACAGTGTCACACACACACATTATATATATAATTCTTTGTTTAATTTTTATACTTATAAAATTACTCATATATATAGCTAAAAATACAGGTTGCAGATATTAGTAGGGAGGATGCTTGTACACAGCTTCTGTAATGATCATGTCAAGTATTAGTGTTAGGGCTGTGAATTGATTTTAAAATAACTACATAGTTTTCTGTGATTAATTACATCTAGTATTAAAAATATTTATATGTTGAATCCCAGAATTAATGTGGAATTAACACTGGAGTATATGGGTCATTCTGACAAACCCATTACTGTAACATTATTTCTTTTCTTGTATTTAAAATTAGTTTGAAGATTATACAAATTATACAACTTCATTGTTTAAACTGTCGATTTTGCCACTGAAGTAATCAATTGTGTTTATTACCATTCATTCCTGTAATAAACAAAAGTATTTAATCAAATCCAACGCAAGAGTTACCAAGATGAGATGATAATGAGAGGACTATCAAGAAATTGGTTAGGGGAATATGGTTAAAAATATCAAATCAGACCAACAAATGACAATTTTAATATACCTAAAAATTCATGTCAATTACAGGGTTTGTTTTTTGTATAGTGTATGTCACTGATTTGTTTTTTCCAAAACTCAAGTTCATGAAAAAGATCCATACTTTAATATTGTTTAACTTATACTTGCGATGTACAGATAATTCATTTCCAATAAAAACACTGCTTGCAAGCATGTGCCACCTGAATTTCAATACATTGAAAAGGGCTAGATGCACAGATGGCAATGAGAAAAGCGAGAGCATTGTATTATAAGTAGGGATTTCAAACGATTATTTTAATGCACACCTTCATGACTAATGGGATATAACTGAGGTACATATAATCACATGCATTCAGCAAGCAGATGGAAAAAGTTTAATCCTGACTGTATGACTGATCTAAAATCTAAAACCTATTTGGTAAATGGCTATGAAAACAGCAGCTTGACAACCACTGAAAGTACACTAAACATGGAAGATATAACCCTTCAATTGAATATATACTGAAAATTGTGATGGGGTATACAAAAGATAAAACTGTCTGGCTATTTTTTTACCTGAATGTTTTGCTTTTAGGTGTGAATTCTGGGATTCTGTGCAACATCATGACCTAAACTCTTGTATTGTTTGCAAGCAGGGATATTATAGGTCTCTATCAAAATCCTTGCTCATACAGTTTTCCCATTTAGGTATCAAAATACTGCATGCGTTAAAGGAGAATGTTGTTTATTTCTTGGTTTTATTTTTTAGATAAAAAAGGAAGGACAACATGAAAGAAGAACAAAATACTTTAAGAATTTCCCCCTTGGATGAATAAAGTTTATCCTATCTTAATAACCTTTCCAACTAAAGACTTCTCAAAAATTTCAGCACTCACTAGCAACCGACACTCAAAATCTTCAAACCAACCAACAAATAGCACAGGGCTTCACTCCTTTGTATTGACAGTTCAAAAATCAAAACAAATCAATCAGGTGTCGGAAGTGAGGCCTTGTTTGCCATGAATGATTTTCTGGGAATAATACAAGCCGTGAAATGAGCCTTCGGTGGAAACACCCTTTCGTACTTAATATGTGCATTGGAGCCTTGGTTTTGAATGTAAAATCACTAGTTATTACTAACATGGCCAGCGAGTGCTGTGGCTTTTCAGTGTCAGTGTGCCAGCCCTGTCAAGCATGAAGTGGCATCATGGAGGCTTCTGTCCCCACACAGGAGGATTACACAGAAATCCAGGCCCATTTCTCCATGGCTGAGTGGGTGCGGCTTCAGAGATGGGAAAAGTTGCGCTACAGGAACATGAAGAGGAACCACCAGGCTATGTTGGCTATCGGTAGATTTTGTGCACCTGTGTTGGGGTCACACAAATAAGAGCGTGACAATCCTCAACTGTCCCCATTTTCTCTAGGGCTAAACTCCACTACACCAGCATTCATGAGAAGAGGCCAATCCAGGAGGATGATGGCAGAGGGGCCAGGCGATGATAAACGCAGTGATTCTGAGGAGGAGTGGACTCCCCACCTTCTGAGAAGGCTTCCGAGCAACACAGCAAGACGAGGTGAAACAGCCAATCACAGGGCTCCCACCATGACAGGTCATAATTTCACACAAAGTGTCAGGCACTCATCAACATCATTAAAGCATGGGGTGACCCGAACAATAAATATGAGTGTTGTGGAAATGCCCTAAGGTGGTGCAGTCTGGCAGAAAGGCTCCTTTGTGTCTTCAGCATTCAGGAGTTTCTAGCCCCCATTTGGATGGTCCAGTCAGAGCAGAACCCCTGCTGTGGGATCAGAGTCATGTGACGCAGGCTAGGGAAGGAGGGTCTGTTTGCTCAATGCAGGCTGTCGCTGGCTGTGCATTGTAACATCAATTAACTGGCACACGGTGTCATTTTGATTTTGTTGTAAGTTGACATTTTCCAGCAGTAAAACCAACCATAGCATCAACCAAAAATAGTTGATAATTAGTGATACAACGATAAGGAAATTGCTGGTTGATACCAATAACCTATTTAGAAAACTTAGAGATACTGATTGTTTTGGGAGGGTTCTACTTTAAGTTTAAAGGGACGCCCCACCCAAATAAATAAATGACATTCCAAAATATGGAAAAAAACAAAGTATTTATTTATGGTAGGAAAATACCAACCCTGGCATACAGCAACAGTCCCAGAGTATTATATTTTATAACAGTATTCAACTTATATATTTCTAATATTAATTGCATTCAGTTACATTTACCACATTTAGCAGACGCTCTTTTCCAGAGGTGGGGAAACTCTGAATACGTAACCTTTAACCAGCATACAAAATGCAGTGTTTGTATACTAAATCTTAATGAAGGAGTACCAGTTTCAGAGGGCATCAAACTGGTGCCTCTTGCTTTCCAGAGGGACTTACAAGTGCTTAGTAGTCTATGACTGTTTTTCCAATTTATAAGCTAGACGTAAAATCAACAGCTGTCAAGATCAAATTACCGCTAAGAACGCTGTATAAAAGTTGTTAGGAAAGAATGCACAGGAAAAGGAAAAGATTGTTAGTGGATTTTTTTTTTTTTTTTTTAATGGAGAGAGTGGACAGTAAGGGTGGTATTAGTCTCCAAGGTAGTCTTTGAAGAGGTGTGTCTTCAGACAACGCTTGAAGACAGGAAGGGACTCGGCCGTTCTTACAGCAAGAGGAAGTTCGTTCCACCACTGAGGCACCAACATTGCAAAAAATCTTGATACACGTCATCCTCTTTTAAGTGTTGGCGGTTCAAGACGAGTTATAATCAGTGCATCTCTACCAGAAACCTTCCCAGCAGGGTGTCAAAGTGGTTAGAATAAAGGAGCAGGAATACCTGATATGTATGAGTAAGAGGACCACAAATAATCCCCACAAGTTAAAATGGAGTGCCAGTGGGACTCTTCACCAATGTCACTTGTACACTCTAAAGTGGTTGGTTATTTTTTAAGTGTTAATCTGAAAAGCAACCTGTAGGCTGCACCAGAAGAGGACCTAAATGCTGTATAATCTCCAAAATGAAAATAATTTAATAATTGATTTCTGCTCTTGTTTTTCTGAAAAAAAAAACAACAACAAAAACAACCTCCTATATAATCTGATTAAATCAACAGTCATTCTGCCTTGTCATTTGGTTTTTGTAATGGTAGATGAAGAGTGCAGTATTTCAGAATGTGACTGTGAAGCTGACTGGTTCTCTTCTGTTGAAAAACAGTGATGGGAATCAAAGTAGGAGAGGGAAACGGAGTGTGAAACCTCCAAACCCAGGCAGTTCCAAGTACTGACATGTACAGCCAAAACACAATTGTTTTGGTACATTTGGAGGTGATGAAGTTTGTACTTCTATGTCCCTTTTCAAACCACCAGTGTTGTGTTATTCTGTGCACTTCAGGTATGTCAGAGAGCCTGCAATGTGAGCAGCAAACTGTGAACATGACCGGCTACAGACGTGGTTGTAATCTGCGCAACACACCGAAGATACTCTACACCGAGGGAGAGGAGCTCAGAGATGATGATTACCTCTGTGAGTGG
>JAODLD010000124.1:31985228-31998277 GCA_026781065.1 Mormyrops boulengeri
TGCCCCCGGCCCCGCCCCCCCCGCCGGCGCCGCGGGGGGGGGCGGCCGGGGCCGCGGCCCCCCCCCCCGCCCCCCCGCGCCCGCGCGCCCCCGCGGGGGGCCATAGCTGCAGGGGCAGTCCATACTACATGAATAGACTTTAACAGTCACCGGAATTCTCCAATTATTCTGTAATTTTAACATTAAAGTAGTGATGCAACCACTTGAGACATTTCCGATGCATTTTTGGATTTCTACGTGTTTGTGTGTGTAAATACAAGAACATTGCGTGTGTGAGTATATCAATGTGTTTATATCAGTTTAGACAGCTCATGTCACCAGGGAGGCAGGAAAACACATGATGAATGCAGTTAAGGGTGCTGCACTGGTGTCGTTCCACACAGAAGCCATCATCATCACCATGATCACAATGCGACACCATAAAGGGACCATCTCACGCCCCACTATGCTGACCTACCAGATACTTTTGTGGGTCTGCATGACAGTCTGTGTCTTAGACTTCTCCGAGAAGCTCCCTCAATCTCTCCGGGAACCTCCCTAAGGACTTTGCTGAGAAGCTCCCTCAATCTCTCCGGGAACCTCCCTAAGGACTTTGCTGAGAAGCTCCCTCAATCTCTCTGGGAACCTTCCTAAGGACTTCTCTGAGAAGCTCCATCAATTTCTCTGGGAACCTCCCTAAGGACTTCTCTGAGAAGCTCCCTGGAGACCTTCCTAGAAGTTTCTCTGAGAACCTCGCTAAAGTCTTCTGAAAGAACCACAAGACAAAAAAACCTGTGTGGGAGAGACCTATGTGACTATGGGTGGGAGCTGGTCTGGAGAAGGTGTGTACAGTAGACACTGGTGCACGGTCTTAGAATAGGAATTTGTAATTCTGATAAAGGTGTGAACAGAAACCAGCCCCGGAGAGTATGGTCCCTGGTCGGCCCTTCTCTGTATCGCATGGAAGACGCAGAAGGCTGCAGAGACTTCTAACCAAGCCAGAACATGCAACATGGGCGGTGGGTGATGAATGGGCCACTCACATTTTCCGGGATGCTGGGCAGCTCTCTGAGGTCAGGCACAGTAAAGTAGGTATGCTGCACGAGGGGAGCACAGGATCAGTCAAGATTATGACAAGTGAACAGGTAACTGTTTTGATTAAAGTTTACTGTTGACCTTGGCCACCAGGTAACCTACAACTTCAGGGATGGGCAGCAGTTCAGACAGTGGTCACCTAGGGGGCATGATGGTTAACTGACAGCTGCCCATGGGCATTGGCATAGCGTAACATAGTAGACAACTAATCCTCAAGGATCCCCGTACTCATGTTATGAGCTGGTACAGAACGTCTGTGGACGAAAACCTACCACACTGAGATGAAGGGGCACTCCAGGCTCAGGGATGGGGAGGGAATGCAGCGTTTCCAACAGCTCCCTCCACTGGCTCTCCTGAAATCCAACATGCAAGAGAATGGCAAGCATTCAGACAAGGTCTGTTCATGGCTGGTCACATCTAAGTGCTGGTTTGAAAGAGACTAACTACATCTACTAATAGGGGCTTCAGGAAAATCCTTGAGAGCCTGTGTGACTCAGAGCAAGCCAAACCCAAGTCAAACTTTACTGCAAGGTACTGAGAGTGTCAGGAAAGCCGACTGAATCTTCTCCTGCTCAGGCAGGCTCCCTGACTCCCTTAACAATTAAAAAATACAGAAAGTGTCCTAGTTCAGGGCCTTGAGGAACCCCTACAGCTTAGAATCAATTTGAAACTAAACACAGAGTCGTAGATTACACTAATAATTCATCAGAAAGTACAAATTTAGTAAGAAAACACAGATTTTATAAACTGAAACAGGACAAAATTCTAGGGGAGGTTGGCATGCATACAGACCTGGCCCTTAACAGTGTAGTCTGCAAGAATATTCAGTATCTTGTAGAAGACTTCAAACCAAGGCAGATAACTGAGGAAGAGAAGTGGAGCAGAATCATCAGCAGATGTCAGAGAATGTTCTTCGAGTGTTCTTTCACCAAAGAACAGAAACAGAACAACGGCAACATCACATAACGGAATCAGCTTCCAGAGCACCAACACCCAATAGAGCCTTGCATAGTGGAACAACTCTCGCAAACCTCAGGGCCGAACAAAAACAGGAGGAAGCTGCTGCTGTCAGCAACCACCTCAGATAATTAAAACGACCAAACAGGCAGTGAGGGAGCCACATAGCAGAGAATTGGGGGGGCGGGGGTCGATTAGCCACACGCTCACCAATCAGCATCTCATTTAAACCCTTGGGCACTCTAGTGCAGCAAGACACCTGCCTGCTCCATCCTTGATTGCAGCCTCATCAGCATAACCATCGCAGAGAGCTATAGGCTGGGGGTGATGACGTAACCCAGCTCATGCCCCCCATCCCGTTAGCTAATGCAGGGGGCTGCACACACAGAAACACCAGTGGCCCTCTACCTGGGAATTACCCCACCCACTAGAGGGGTAGTTAGAGGCCGTGGGGCCGAGAACGACCTGAACCCAGGGTGGGTGTATGCAACAACACCACGTGTGGACCTATGCTCATAGTGACGGGGCTTGAACCTGACCCCCTCCCTGACAGCTGAAGCTCCCTCTGTGAACCCAATCCACGCGACACAAAAACCACACTATGGACATGTCCAGCATCTACCTGCATCAGGATGTGTAAAACAGACACGGAGGGAAAATTAAAATCGATCATTTGTGTAACCGGCCACCCCTGGAGAGCAGTGAGGACACTGTGTTGGGATGTTTGCACTGCCATTTGTCCCATCTGCTCCAGAACATAAGGCATGGCATTCATAGCCAAACCCACGAATCCAGGCACACAGAACCTTGCAACTGGGATCTGCGGCACCGTCCTGTGGATTACATTAAAACAGGGAAGGTCATCCACGCACACACAAACACAGAGTTCATAAATTCCTGTCATTGTGGGGACATTCATTTCTATTGGCATAAATGAGGGGGGCCGGGATTCAAATCTCCACACCTAGCATTATGGTCAACACTGCCTCCCTCAGCCTGAGTGTGAAGTGAGGCTGGGGGGGGGTGCCGCAGTTTTAGCCCCCACCCCATTTGTGCTCCTTCATCCTAGTCTGTTCTACACACAGAACTCAATGTCATGGTGTAGCGCCTCCATTCCATGATGTCGAGCAGAGCCAGGGTCTGCCTCTAGGGGGCCCCTCTGTACCGTAAAGCGACACTGAAGATGACCATGTGAGCCTTCCCCTACCCTCTCCAATTAAAAAACAGCCTGGACACATAAGGAAGGAGGTTCAACAGTCAGGCCTTTCTGACAGGAAGTGACCTCATGTAAAAGGATCTTGGCCCCGAAAACACCACAAGGGGGGTAACCGGTTACGATGCTGGGCTGTAGCTCAGTTCAGAGTCAGCACATGTGGGCCCCTAGGGAGCCCAATTCCAGCAGTCTGGGGGCTCCACTCTGAGCTATGAAGATCAAAGCTCACTGTCAACCTTCCCAACATGGCTGCCCTGAAGCGTCACGTGAGCACCAGGCCACATGTTCCTCGGCCAAAAACATCCTGCTGATTCAGGGTAATTATTTTAACTGCCGCCATTTAGGTGGGACTCCTACTGCGAGCACACTTTCATTCCAGCTTCCGAGGTATTTCATCTGCTAACCGCTAAGCCCCCTGCTGGCTGATTATTTGCCCTGTGTTCAAGCCATAAAAGCAGCAGCTCCCCATATTCAGGTTTTGGGGTTTTTCTTAACATGCTTTTCATTCTGAACATTCACTCACTTCTGAGTCTTTTGTGCCGCCCTTTTCTATGGGAGCTCCTTTTCGTGCTTTTTGGCAATGCGGGGGTACGTGCCTGAAAGGCTGCAATACTGGGTGCAGTGGGGGATGGTTTATATGACATTGCTGGGCTAAGGGCTGATTCATACTTCCCGTGAAAGCGTGTGCGCATCAGTGAACTTTATCATCAGACCTGGGGTGGCGCTGTAGAGCAAAGCTGCTCTTAACAGCCATGTTTAAGAAGTGCGGTGTGTACGTTATTAGAATAAAAAAGGATCTTACTCAAACTAACCATGCATTATGTACTTACAGTACGCAAGGCAGGATTATCATCGTTAAATACATTTACATAATGTGAAATATGATATGAAAACAAAATAAAAACTACAACTAAATGAGAACTACAAACTTTGCTTCTGAAATCAACTGAAATAAAATAAAGACAAATGTCAAACACTTCCTATCACCACTTTTAAATACTATTTAGATAAAGTAATGATTTGTCAATCTTTGGGCCTCTCTTGCACTCCACTTCATCCACAGAAACAGCAAACAAGGCTACAAAGGCATTACATTTTGCAGAAGCCAACAAAGTTCTACAACTTTCTGTACCTAGAATCAAATAAGTAAATAGATTCACGCATGCTTTCCCATGAAGTGTTAACCAGCCCTTAGTCGGCGATGTCATATAAACCCTCCCCCAGTGTGTCACAGCACCCAGTTTTGCAGCCTTTCAGGGACGTGATCCTGGATTGCCAAAGAGCATGATAACGAAAGAAAAGGGCGGGCACAAAAGATTCAGAAGTAAGATTCACATCTTTAAAATAAAACCTAATTAAACCACACCAAAAACTAAAGCTAGACTAAACACCAATTCTCATGACAGAGGAGGAACAAACGCAGGGGAGGCAGTCAGGGAGTGAGCTGGGGGGCTGCCCTCTGTTATTCTGCAGACTCATAGAAAGGGGGCGGCACACAGAAGGAGGCTGAGAGTCTGGGTTAAACTACTTCACATTCTCACCCAGGGGAGCTTCCGGGACATACAGACTGCTCTCAGCAGGGAGCCGGAAGTCAGGCAGAATGAGGAGCGGACCAGCACTGCCCTGCTTACTTCCTGGTTCAAACAAGGTTGTCACACACACACACACACACACACACACGTTTATATTAATATCTTTGTGAGGACCATCCATTCATAACTATGGGAAAAACCCAAATCCCAACTATAACAACCTTATCCCCTACCCAGCCCTAACCCTAACCCTAACCCTAATCCTTATCCCCTACCCAGCCCTAACCCTAACCATAAGGAACCAAACAAAATACAGGACCTTTGGGTATGTTGTTTTTACCATAAGGTAAAAATGTCAGGTTTTTATTACATTGTGGAGACATCCAAACCCCAGAAGATAGACAGTCTGTGGGTACCCCCCCTCCCAATCCCATGATCCTCTGCTATGCCAGCTGGCAGCCTAAAGCCCGGGAGCTGTCAGGGCTGATTGAGCTGAGGGCCCTTTGCTTTTGGGGGTGGGGGGGGTGGGGTTACCGGCCGGGAAAGAGCTCCACATTCCAAAGATCAGAGCTGGCGACTTTCAGAGTTTGTCAGGAACTGTGAATGAAGTAAACAAAGGCCGTCCTATGGGCAAGCTCTGGCCGGCTTTCATGCCGAGGGGTCAGAGGTCACCCTAACTACATTCATTCCCAGCTCCCCCACCTACCCCCCCTCCCCCACACCCCGGCTCCAGGCCGCACGAGGCCCAAAAATTCCCTCTAATCCCTTAAGATATTTCTGATCCCTGCATGTTTCTGCTCAATTAAATCACTGCTTGTACTCCTTTGGGAACAGAGAGAGAAACAGAGAGAGAAAGGGAGGGGGGATAAAACAAAGGGTTAGCCTGAATGGGGGTGGTGGTACAGAGGTGGAAGAGGCCCAGCCAGTTCTGTCAGGGCACGAGGGCAGGGACAAACCCACTGGGTGGGGCCTCACTCACCTGAGGATGCAGAAGCAGTTGTGGGCCCCGGCAGACAAGCGGCAGAAGCCAAATCTCTGCTTGCTCTCGATGTCCGTCAGCACAAAGGTGAAGTTCTGGCCCACCTGGGTCACGGTTGGGCTGTGGGGTCAGAGACGAGGAGCGTGGTTACTCCTTTAGTGTGGACAGCGAGGGGGCTCATGCACATCCACGACCATGATGGGGGGCACAGACCTCAGCCCCTGCCATGGCTATGAAGTTGTGCATTACAGCCTGGCATGCATAGGCAAGCCTAAGGGGAGTAGGATCCAGGAACCAAAGCTGCGGGTCAGTCATTGGGGATGGCGTCTGCATACAGGGAGCATGCGAGAATACAGAGACACAGGGGACACACATAGCAAGATAGAGACCCAGGGGACACAAACACACAGGGGGATGCACACAGAGAAGGGGACACATGGGGGATGCACACAGAGACGGGGACACTCAGAGAGACAGGGGGACTGCCCAGTCCCTGTGGGACATCCTCCCTGCTGGAGAAACTTGATAAGCTAACGGTGGTCCCAAAATGGTGGTGGATTTCCAGTGTAACAGAGAGCCCCTGATATCAGTCACCATCCAGGGGGAGGAAATGGAGGTGGTGTCTGGGGGTATGGATTGGCTGGACAACACAGTGGCACTGCCCAAGAGCAGACCACTTTCTGAGGAGGCTCAGGTCTTCTGATGTGTGCAGCAAGCTGCCAAACGCTTGAACAAACTCATCAGGACAGCCAGTCCCAACACAGGACTGACACTGGTCCTGCTGTAGGCAGTAGCGGAGAAGAGGATGTTGGCAAAATTGGACAATATTATGAACAATTCTGCCCATCTGCTTCAGGTGGCGCTATTCTCCACCAGCTCATTCCACGATGCTCTGCTAAAAAGCACTGTTGGGGGTCATTCCAATCTACAGCATCACATCTGACTAGACCTGTACACTTTTTCAGATGAGGCCCCCAGATATACAGCTGATGTCGTAAATCACCCTTAAAGTGTCAACCAGTCCCTGAGGGGAAGACATGGTACCTGTCCATGTTGAAGGGGAAGCAGAACTTGGGGAGGGTCTGAAGAGTTTCCTGTAGAAAAAAAGAGAAAAGGGACAACCATAAATCTAACTGCTAACCAGGCCAGGGAAGGCAGGGTAGAGACAGAGAGAGGGAGCAAGGTACCCTACCCCACAGAGGGCAACAAAAAACACAGATATCACAGGAGGACAACCAAGACTACAGGAAGAAGAAAGGATGTGCTGAGACTACAGAAAGATAACAGGACATGCCGAGACTCCAGGAAGATGACAAGACACGCATAGAATAAAGAAGGATGACAGGACAGGCCAAAACTACGCAATAAACCATGACTACAGGAGGATGACAGGACGTACTGAGTCTACAGGAAGATGACAGGACAGACCAGTGTAGACCAGCATGATAAGCAGCGTTTTACAGGACAGCTCCCTCGGGAAAGACACTGTCCCGGCTTGCACTGTTCCACACAGCAGCATCATAATGAGCTCCTCAATATCCCCGGATCTCTGAGAAATGCTTTAGCTACAATTAGAGAGTTTGACCCATAGCCCCCCAGTTCCCCCGACTCTTTGATCTTTCAGCGTTTAAAAATGGAGGCGATGCTGCTAAATAGGGGGTGTGTAAATAATTCAGCCCTGGCAGAAAGAATGGCGCCATACTTTATTCATTAATGTCACCCAGGATGTGGTATAACGTCAGAGCCTCTCATTACACTCCTGTTAAGTTGGGGAAGCAGAGAGGGGCCCACCAATGAGGTGTACCCAGAATGCACTGGGCTGGGGGCAGGTACAGTAAAGCAGGAGGGCGCTATCTGAAGGACCTGTCTTTCATAGGACGCTACCCAATATGGGCATCCAATGTGATGCTGCTCCCTTACCCTTAGCCTGTCCTCACTCGCGTTGCTCTCTATAGCATCGCCAACACAAAATATCACCCCCTAGAGGGAAGCCGTCCAAGTCACTTCAAATGTAAGAATCTCTGATGCTGTGGACTGATTACCCAGCGACCTCAGTACTCACACAGTCCTGCTGCTCAGACAAGCATGCACAAACACATGCATACATGCAGAAATGCTAACGCACACACACACATACGTGCGTGCGTAAAAATACATAAACATAGATACACACACACAAACATACACACAATGCCCTAGATCACCCATACTCCCTCCAGCAAATGGCAGATTTAAAAGACAAAAACCCACTAAGAATGAACCAGAAGATGGCTGTGGACACGGAGCCTGCTAATGAGCCCGCTAACAAGCCACGGCACAGGAAGCTCCCGATTCCACCATTTGTTTTCCTGTAATTCCAGCAAGGCTGACAGCACACAGGAAGAAAGCTCTGGAAAAATACAATAGGCATATTCGAAACTGGAAGAATATCATATGCAGACCCCCCAAAGCCCCACCCCCATCCACCTACCCAGACCATTCCTGAAATCAATGTGCCACAACACTGACGCTATGAGACCATGCAGTAGTGTTTCATGGGATGGTTTGACTAAAACCAATTTTCCAAATGTCATAATTCTGTCTACATTTCTGACACGCCCCCATACACTGAGGAGTACAGAAAGGGCAAGTGCTGCCTGCTGTTACACCCCACGGGCAGCAGGTGGCAGAGTCTCAAGGGGAGACCATCTGAGAATATGGTATGGGGGAAATTCACAAAGTAAAGATATAGCCTTTAAACACAAACATCTTCATGATACCTCTCCACAGTTGGGGCCACTCCTCTCTTTCCCAAGTAGGGTCACGCAATCAAACCACACTGGTTCATCTGCCTGGGAGGAACCTCTACCTCCTCTCTCAATTTTACAGGTCGCCAGTTTAAACATTTCCTCATCAGACGCCAATTCGCACCTCCGTGTCAATGGGCCACAATCGACAGGAAAATGACAGGAAGCCGCATCCCAGCATGTCCCTCGTCACCAGGCCACTTTAATCCAGGTCATCAAGCTGTCACCGAGCCAGATGATACATCCCAATATCAGATCACATACTGTTGATGGCTGGGTGGGCAACCACAGCTTGGCACTGGGCATCCCTGGGCATGTCTATTTATTACTTCGCTCATTCTTATATTACACTGTCTTGTCTCTTATTGCGCTGCTGTGTCCTACTGCCGGCCCATGCAATTGTCCCCTCCCCCATAACTGTGGCGCAACAGTTTCACTGACAATAAGGCATGCAACCTGCATGGACACACGCCACACTCTGTCGCAGGGTTTGTGCTGTATTTCATAAAAGCTAGTTTATTAACTGCTGAGGCTCTGACCAATCCATGAACCGCTAGACTGACCTCGGAGGCTATGGTGGATTATGGGAAGGTGGAGAAACTGATGGACAGCTATCCGGCTCCCCCCCCCCCACCTGGTGGCTATTATTTCCAAAGCTACACAGTCAGACCCACAACCACCACCACGGCCTCTTCCACCAGGTCATCATCATTCTAAACAAGGACCATTCTGACTTCCCTAGTTTAACTGATGCACATGCACTTTATTACGAGCATTGAAATGTACACAACTACAGTCTATCCCATGCCATGTAAGAGTAAGAACGTTCCCCAGTTTCCACTATTGCGGTAAGTGCAGACATGCATTTTAACTCATTACCTTGCACATCCTTTTATCTGCAGTCTGTCTGCGTCTAGTCTTTTTTATTAGGGAATCGATTAAAAAAACGAATTAATCGCACGGTGCTCTGTGATTAATCGCAATTAATCACACCTAATATTAAAACTTATAATCATAAATATTCATACATTGAATCTGCAAATTAATGTAGAATTAACACAAAAGGGAGTACATGGGTCATGGTCGCAAACTCATTACAATAACAAAGTTCTCTAATTTTGAAAATTACTTTGAAGACTCAAATTATACAACTTCATTGTCTAAACTGTTAATTTGCCTCTGGGTTAGGTAATTAGTTTTGAAATGTTACCATTCATTTCTGCAATAGAAATATTTCATCAAGTGCAGGGCGAGAGTTACTGAGATGAGAAAAAAATATGCATCATATGTATATAGTCTTACACGAATTAATTGTTTGTTGTGGGTTACACATACAAAGTTAAATGTTTAAAAAACAAGTAATGTATTTTTGTTACTGATTTTTTGCCATCTTTTTCAGAAAAACTGATAGCAAAAAAATCAGCAAATTTGAGCAACAAATGCCAATTTTAATACAGATAAAAGTTTAAGGTAATGTCAATTGCTCTACACTAAAAAAACAAACACTTTGTTTAATGGTTTAACTTAAACTTGTGATGTACAGATTATTCATCAACAAAATACTACTTGCAAGCACATACAAGTTGAATTTCAATGTTTTCAAAAAGGCTCTATTAGTGATTATTGGCACATATCACATGTACAACAGGCAGATTGAAACTCTTTAATCCTGACCATGTGATCGATTAAGCAATGGCTTTAGAGCACATGGCTCTAAAAAGGTAAGTGTGACAACCACTGGAAATAGATTTTATAGCATTCATTATCATTATAGCATCAAGATTTTAAGATATAAGACTTCAATAAAATAAAGCAAATATTGCAAATTGCAACATTTTTATCATATGCACGCCTCCATCTGGTAATTATTTTAAATGAAATAAACCAGGCAACAATAGCTTCCCCATAAGAAGTTAACTGAATGTTCTGATTTCAGCTCTGAAATCTAGGATTCTGTGCAAAATCACAACCTAAACTCTCACAATGCTTACAACCAAGAAGGAATATTATAGGTCTCCATTAAAATCTATGCTCACACTATTCTCCCCATCTGTGTTAACGTGATCAAAGAAATAATAATAATGTGTTACGACTTTAAAATGAACACAAAGCATTAATGCGATAATTTTCTCAACCCTAGTTTGTATATATCTTTTGTGTATCTTATCTTTTTCTATAGATTTTTATTGGACTGACATTATATTAACACCTGCACCAGGAGAAATTCCTTGTACTACAGCTGGTACTTGGCGAATAATAAAGATTCTGATTCTGATTAAGGCCAATTACTTGGTCAGAACAAAACCGAACCACATAAAAGTATCAAACGAATCTAAGGCAGTTTGTGTATGGTGGTGGGGGGACGGGGGTCCACTGATCACCCAGGGCAGCCACGTGCCATCAGGAAAGGTCACAAGCTATGATGCAACAGCAACAACCTACTACTGGGGTGCCATCACAACCGATGCATGGGACCATGCGGACACACCGGAAAATGTGCACACAGAAAGTGACAGACCAGACAATGTACACCCAAACAAGGAAAAACGACAGATGACAAAAAGCACAGTGAACGTAAAACGAGGACAAGAAGGACAGGATGAATTTGGCTGGTAGAGAAATAATCATCTAAAAAACCAGCAAGAGAAGGAGAGATGGAGAGACAGAGGGAGAGGGATGAGGGGGACAGAGGGAGAGAGACAGAGAGGGAATGAGAGAGACAGAGGGAGAGACAGAGGAAGTGAGAAAGAAGAAAGAGGGAATGAGTGAGAGGGAGACAAGGAGAGGGAAGAGGGAGTGAGGTGGAGAGAAAGAGAGAAGAAGATACAGGGGGGAAAAAGAAACAAAGGGAGAGGCAGAAGGAGACACAGAAGTAGAGACAGAGGGAGAGAGGGAGAAACAGAGAAAGAAAGAGACAAAGGAAGAGCCAGAGGGAGACACAGAAAGAGAGACAAGAGAGGGAATGAGGGAGAGACAGAGGAAGAGTTAGAGGGCAAGAGGAGAAGAGGAAAAGGAGTAATGGAGACAGAGGGAAAGAAGGAGAGACAGAGGGAGTGAAGAAGACACAGAGGGAGTGGAGAAGAGGGAGGGCCAGGGTTAATTACAAGCTGCAGACCTGATCGACGGTGTCCTCAGGGAACCGCCTTCGCACCTCGGGACCTGTAAATAATTGACGGATAATATTAATTGGAGGCAGATTAGCGAGCCAGTGGCACAGCGCTAACATATTAATATTTGATCAGAAGATAGCATGCAGGGGTCTGTCAGGGGTTCCCAGGGGCCAGCTGAGACAGAGGAGAGCCCCCCTGCCCCCAGACACCAGAGGGGGAGAGAGACACAGACATGTTAGCCACCTCACACTGAGAGATAGCTGTGTCGACCCAGCTGGCACTGCCTGGCATTATGAGTAGGGCAGGCCGACTCTGTGACCCGCACTGCACCTACTTTACTCTGTGTGTGTGTTCTTGTGGATTTGCACACATTCTGATGCTGTGGGTTTGACAGGGAGTGTCTGTGTGTGTGTCTCAACTAGAGTCCTGGATGGGCGGTACGGGGAATGGAAAGCACAAACGAGAAAAGGACGAAGCAAACTCAGAGAGATTTGCGCATTGAAGGAGAAAAAAAAAAGAAAAAGACAAAAAATACAACAAACAACTATGAACCCGACCCGAGCCTGAAGTTGAACATAAAAAGTGTCGGGGCCAGTCAGGCCGGGGTGAAGTCACAGACCTCTGGTTTCAACAGACAGTTCAGGCAGGACACGGTCAACCCCATGAAGGACCCACTCTACCATGGGTGGCTGGTGGGGGGCTTGCTTTTCAGTTTACTTGCTAATTACTTCACCGGAAGCCGTCCCAGCGGCAGCTCGGGGCTGAGCGTGGAGTCACTAAAGCCCCTTTAACACAAGCTTTCAAAAGGACTTGTTCTCTCTTCAGAAGAAAAAGCCGTGAATTAGAAAGAAAAGGAGAGGCGGGTGAACAGAGAGCTGCTCTATGAAAGCAGAAGAAACATGGTGTTTCACCGATTCCAGGACCCGGTGGGAACAGGGTGCAAGAGGGAGAAAGAGAGCGAGATCAAGCTCTCCGTTTGCCCCCAAAGCGAGTGGAAACGGCCCTCCTTTGTGCTTTTGAAAGCAAGACGATGCAGACTGCTTGTCGGCTCCATACTTGGAGAGCTGAGATCAGCGTGTGTGCAGTGAACACACTACACTCTCTGTGCCTCCATGCCCGCTTATCCCGTCCCCACAGCCACTTGCCTTGCCTCCATGCACGTTTATCCCACCCCTACTCGCCTGCCTCCATGCCCGCTTATCCCGCCCCCACAGCCACTTGCCCCGCCTCCATGCACGCTTATCCCACCCCCACTCGCCTGCCTTCATGCCCGCTTATGCCGCCCCCACAGCCACTTGCCCCGCCTCCATGCACGCTTATCCCACCCCCACTCGCCTGCCTCCATGCCTGCTTACCCCACCCCTACAGCCACTTGCCCCACCTCCATGCCCACTTATC
>JAODLD010000124.1:32004759-32029407 GCA_026781065.1 Mormyrops boulengeri
GGGCAAGGAGCGGTAACAGTCCAACACCTGGTGTCACTGTGTGTGGGGGTGGGGGGAATCCAATCAGAGATGCCCTGCTTCCAGACCATAAAACACCTCAGGGTGAGTGAGGGGGGCAGGTGGTGCGGTTGGCAACCTGTCACTAAGAAACTGGGTACCTTCAGTTTACCGTGACCCTGGAGAGGCCAAATTGCATGGTGGGTGGGTGGAGCCTCCAGTTTAATAAAAGCTACCAGAATGGCAAAACTCTGAGTATGACAAAAATGCAAATGCTATGACAGAACACGGCAAAATGAAAAGCAAGGTAAACTACACGGTAACAGTATGTCACAGACAGATGAACGAAGGATCCTCTAACACCGTTCTGCTTTCGCAAAAGCACACAGCCCTGAGAGCCCAGCACACTCTGGGCACAAAATAATGATAAACGAAGTAAAAAAAAAAAAAAAAAAATGCAATTTAGCCGTAAGAACACATATAAGAAAAAGCTCCAGATGGCATGACAAGAAATTTAAAAGTATTTTATTGAATATACTAACACAGTATGCATATAGCGTGCTGTCCTAGCAATGTGATTTTATTATGAATATAATGATGTGATTTTGTTGTAATAAATATTGGGGTATTTATAAAACAAAAAAGTAGTTCATAAGTTTCTCACAAATCCGTCTTTGAGTGATTTAAATGGCAAGGATGAAAATAATTGCTATTGTCTCTGAGAACGCACGCAGCACTCACCCACAAGCAGCGGAAGAAAAGTTTAAACTGATTCTTAAACATATAATAATCTATAAAAGGAATATTAACTAAAATCGCAGAGCTTCCTACATTTTTTTTTTCCTATGACCGAGTACCAGAGTATTTCGGTGAAACTTCACCAATACCAGTTTTTACGCCAGTGGAAGACCAACAACTTGAAGTATCATACTTTTGGTGCCTTCAGGAGCCAAAAGTATGGTACCTGGTACAGTGGAAAACCCCCCTTTGTCTGTGGTGAACAGGTTTTCCATGGGAGCACCATGGATAGCCCACTGGAGGGCCTGATGTAACCAATCAGGGCTCTTAACGTCTGGGCAACAACGACGGTGAGGCTAGAGGTCCCTTTGTCAAGCTTGAGTGCAGAGTGTGATGTGTGGGAAGGGCGGGGGGCAGGGGGGGACAAGCTACATCCTGTCTTAGACAAACCAGGGGCAGGGTCTGCGCTCTCGGTGCTATGCGGTTAGCTTGTAAAGGGTCCGAGAGCTGAAAAGCTGGTTTTGAATGCCAATTAGCTTCTCGAGGGCCCAGCTCAATCCCCAGGGTCCCACACCCCACGTCCCCGGGGCCCCAATGCAGGCCCCACCATCGCGAAAGGCCTGGTTTCCTGCACAAGCAGCACATTCCTGCCTGTAGCTCAGGCATGCGGCGCTGGCCGGCACGCTTGTTGCAACATGCTAAGAGTAAGAGAGCAGTTGCATAAGAGCCCAGCTGGAGTGTGTTTCCTGATCAGCACAGAGGAACCATTTACTGGGAGCAAACATATAAAATGTCTCAAAAAAAATATATAAAAACCTGTATGACGGATCCTCAGCCTCCACTGTGGAGGCTCAGCAGTTGCTAGGTGACCTAAAGCCTGCTTAACACCCCCTGTGTGCTTGGGAGAACTCCCGAAACACACACCGTCACAGCTCCAAATTAGGCAGCCCACTTCGGGTGCAGTTTGTTTACCCGTATAGCGAACCACGCAACCACACACAGCCCACGGCATCCGATGAAAGTCACACTGCTACCGCTGAAGAGGTGCAGAAAAGCAGGAGGCACAAGGCAGGATCCCAAACCTGCAAGCTACACGCTTCAGCATCTAAACTGAGCCGCATGTCCATTCCACTCCGAGAAGCCTCATTAGCTCATGTGTAACACTCACCATGAATTGATGCAGCACGGAAAAGTGAATGAACCCATCAACCGAGCCCTAAGCCCCCCCCCACGAAAGACGGGGTCTTTGGGCTGTCGGCTGGCCACCAATAAAACCAGTTATTCATAAATGAAACCAGTGAGCTCACACGACATGAATGAGAAGGTGCTATGCTTGGGTTTCTCCTGACAGTGGGATGGTACACATCTTTACATTCTGCTGCCTTTTGGGTCTGTGATTGACAGTAAGTATTTTCACTCAAGGTCACAGGAGGGAAATTTGGTACTTTGATACACCCCCCTCCCCCCAAAGGCAGGCCCCACCAAAGCATAACCGAACAATTTAGATCAGACAACAGAGGCCATCATGGTTCCATAAGGTACATCAGTGAAATCCTTCATCTCTGTGGAAGCACAGGGGATTGGGGGGGGGAGCAGGACAAAACCAAAGGTCCCGTCTCTGGTCATGGTGCCACATCACGGTCCTTGATTGCGTTGTGCGCAGGATCCATCTGGCCCAAACTCACGGCAGAAAACAAATACTGTGTCATCACGGGATTTGGAAAGATACACCTCTCCTGCCATCCACACTCAGGGAGATGCGCGACTCATGTGAAGACCTGGGCATTCAGCACCAGAACACAACCCGCACATGAATGTCAATTAAACTGTATATTTTGTGACAAAAGGAAATGACGAGTCCAGCAGATTCAAATCAGATCCAAAGAATAACTGAGGGGGTTCAAACCTAACACCCTGATATAAAAAACTGAATAAGACTGAGTTGAAAACAAAAATATAAAATGTATAATGGACAACAATGCCGATGACCCACTCGCCACACTGGGGCGCTGGCCATGTTCAAGAGGAGTGACTTACTTGAGCCAGTGGTTCCAGGGTGCACCACCTCCACGTAGACCTCGAAGGTGGACTGGGGGCTCTCCCTGAAACAAGCATGAAGGTCAGAGGTCAGCGACAAAACATCTAATCCCCACTGCCATCAGGGACGTGGAACTTGCTGCTGATTGTTACTGCATGCTCATCTTAGAGAAACGTCCTCTGGGGGTGTCAAACCTACATCCCCCACATGGGCTTGGAATCTGATCCACAATCCATTTTATTCGAGTTCCTTCTCTCATATTCATTTTCAGACCACATTCAGCCAAATTTCACCAGGAACAGACCTTGTTTAACACCTCTTAACCAGTTATTGACCACTTCTTGGACGGTATGCTCCTAAATTTATTTTTCCCTTTAAGAGTAAATCGCCAGCTGGGTGATGCAGATGTTTCGCCCACAAGAAGACACATCACCGTAGTACCATTCCTTACCTGCAAGGTGACATTACAGGCCAGGTCTTTGCCCCTACCTGGAGGCTGCACCCGTTTTGGTTGCATCTCAGCTCTGGAGAACATGTTTAACCTTGGTCCTGTTCACATGCAGCATGACGCAAGAGGATCCATTCAAACGTAAGACAACTATTTTAAAGCCTCCAAGAACACTGCACCCTGTCGATGCTCCAAATGCAAGAGAATTGTTTCAGAATGTTTCCATTTAGACCAGTGAATTTTAACCGCTCTGATAAAACGGTCCCATTGATGGAAGATTAGCCTGCTGCACCACAGCCGGCAGCATCTCAGCACGGTCAGTAAGTAAAGGCCCCTGATTCAGCTTTGCTGTCAGAAGCTGCTCTGGTTGGCTCCAGTCATACTTCAGCTATGACAAAAGGAAATATCTGAGGATTCTGACCTTGTTTGAGATCTGAACATCAGCTATTGGGCTTAACCCTGTGAGGCTTCCAAACGGAAAAATTACACATTTGACAAATATAGATCTGATCCATAAAATAAGTAGAACAGTCAGCACCCCTGGGTTTTGACACACAAGATACGGCAGGAGGGAGCCGCTTCGTAACGTAGCTCACCAAGCACGGAGGAGAAAATCAACACAGATCGTGATAATGGAGCAACAAATATCCACAAGCGTACCCATTCCCTTGCAAGCAGGCAACTTTTATCTTTAACTTTCGGAAGTGAAACAAGCTATTCCCCTGAGTAAAGATGCAAAGTGAGCGTCTGTAAGCACCTAATCACAGAGCTTGCAGCTATGGTTTCCTGGCTGTAACACAACCTTACAGTATCTTACATTAAAAAAGCAGAAGGGCTCTAAGTACCAGCCCTATATAAAGACAGGCAGCGGTGTCCTGATTACAATTAGAGTGCAATGATCTGATGACAAGTTGTAAGAGGATCCCCTGAAGGTGGACTGGCACCTTTACAGGCAGTTAAAGAATAAAAATACAGCCAATGATAAAGGGCACAGGAGAGACAAGGAGACCTGGCATTCATTAAACACCCCTGTCTTTATTAGCATTTACTTTGGGGATCCAAAGCAATTACAACCACAGCAAGTATCCCCAGCAATGTGTATTAATTCAGTATTCGAGTTTCTGTATTGTCATCTCACCATATAAGGATACATGTGCACAAACATTTGTATATCGTGCCCCACATGGCCATCATGAAATGTCGTTTAGCCAGGGCCACCTTGCAATTTCGGATGAAGAAAAGATCAACTGAAATACAAAGCTAGAAAACGTATACGCGCATCAGTAGCACCTCTGCCAATCAATCATGAATCCAACATAGACACAAATATTTAGAATAAACAAACAATACAAGTTTGCATGCGCGCACACCTCGCCCATACAGATTAAATAGACATACATATACATGCATATAAACTGCACAAGACCAGAACATCAGCAGCTCTTAGCAACATCAGCAGCAATGGTGAACAAATACGTACAATGGTGGACAAGGTCAGTAAGCCCAGGCATTAGAGCATAAATAAGGTCAGTAAGTCCCGGCATTGCAACATGAACAAGGTCAGTAAGTGCCGGCATTACAGCACGAATAAAGTGCCGCTACATTTAAGTCGGTCGCAACAAGTCCAGGCCCCGCGCTGCTCTCTTCCCTGTCATTCTTGTAAACAGCTCTTCTGAAGGACGACACCGAAGCAGAGGACAGGAGACACTTACCTGAGCCGAGACCCCATTTTCAGCTTTCACGGAAGCCGGGTGTCGCGCTGCGGACGAGGGGTGTGGATCGGTTATTCTAACCGTATTTCTATAACACCCAGTCAGACGGTCCGGACTAACGCCATGGTCTCCATGCGCAGACCGCGGTGCCGTCGCCACTCCGTTGGATTCTGGGTATTGTAGTTTATTTTCTAGACCCCGTATAGCTTCGCGGAATCAGACTCGTGAACAAAAAACTACACAGGCCACAATCCTATTTGCTCGAGGCCGTGGGAATCGCGTGATGTGAGTCGCTTTTCTGTGGATTGCGATAGACGCCAATTAATAACCCTGAAAGTTGCGTGAGAACAACAATTTGATGTTAATTAACGGATGTCATGTTAGGTCAGTCATTACAGGAATTAAATTGTCAACATTGGAATTAAACATGGGAGTATATACATTATAATTTATAACCTGTTTCATAGTGGAAAAAAGTAGCCTTTAAAGAAATGTATCGCGTCCGTCTGTCATTAGGCAAAGACAAAACAGTTTATGAAAATGTCAGATTATGTAGGATTTCTTCTGTCTTGTGTTAAGAGTACCGGTCCTAGTCGATGTGGCGGCCTAGGCGAACATTACCGCTGGCGCCCCCTGTCCGAGGTTGGCAAGTCGGCTCAGAAGTTGGCGCCCTGGTGGGCCGCATATGTCTTGTGTGTTACTGCATCTACTTAGTTACCTTTAGCTTTAAAAAACGAAGAACACGTGCAACCGGACCACCCGGTTTTATGGCTGTTTTTGCCAGCAAGTAACCAGGATAGAATAATTTCAGTTCCCCAAATGTTCGGATATACGTATGAGTCATCTGTCTATCCGTCTGACAACCGCTTTATCCATTACAGGGTGCCGGGACAAAGCAAAATATTTTAGCTGCGAATTAAATAATTGAGTTATTTGATAGGCCTATGTGTATGAGCAGTATCCTATGTGGGTGTCTTTATATGTTAATGTCAAAATTCGTCAGGAGCCGTATTTAAATGCCTTATCCATAAGACAGAAATGTCGTTTGTATCAGTTAAAAATAAAATAAACAATTAAATCCTAAATAGAATAATTCTTAATTAACGTCTATAACTTTTCAGCCATTATTCTCATAGGTTTAGTAAATATTACAGAAAGAGGAATTGTGCAAGATAATTTTTTTGTAAATCGCAGTGTTTGCCATCGCTTTTCTGTGGTGTTAAGTATATAGGCCTAAGGATTGAAAGATTGGGGCAGCATGATGGTGCAGTGATTAGCACTATTGCCTCACACCTATGCAGGGAGCTGGGTTAAAGTTTTTGCCAGGGTTCCATGTGTGTGGAGTTTGCATGTTCTCCCTGTGTCGTTGTGGGGTTTCCTCTTGGTACTCTGGTTTCCCTCCACAGTCTGAAAACATGCCGAGGTTAATTGGAGTCGCATGTAGGTGTGTGTGCTAGTACTGTGCGGTATAAACGGTATACGATATAAATTTTGCAAACGGTTGAGATTTTGATTATACCGCCCTACCGCAGAAATTTCCGCTCCTCATCCGCAAAAATGACATCGCGTCAAATAAATAACTTATTATGTATATGATTTATATGAAGATTATTTATATGATTATTGCTGCACCTGCCAGCAGTGTCCCGCACGGGTCTGATTTTGACAAACCGCACCCGCCCGTACCCGTCATACTTAAACCCGTATCCGAACCGTTATATAAAATTCCGCAACCTATCTGACCCGCTATAAATAAATACCGACACCCGACCCGCAGCCGAATGAAAATCAGTCAAATTAGAGGCAAAAGTTTATTGCCACAACAATCGACCAGTGACATGTGCAACATCAGCTGAAAAGGCATAGCCAAATGAAAACGTTGTTTAATAACAGCCTAATAATAAGCAAAACAAACGGTAGTAGCCTACCTCCAAACTCAAATAATGTTTGATATTGCCATGCCCACACATAGCCTTACGAGCTTACAATCAAATGTGTTAATAAAACTAAAATTATATAAAACGTACATTAGGCTACCCTGTACATTATTTGGTTTTATAGGCTACCTACGTGCACTGTCCATTTTCCTTTGATTACCCGATTGGAATTCCTACGCGAAGGCATAGAGTAGTGTTTGGTGTGGTAATTTATATTACTGTGTAAAAAAAAAAAAAAGGATATCGTCCACAGTTGATGGCCTCAGCTGACTCCTTCGCTCCTGGATGACATATCCAGCGCATGGGAAATCTCGCTCACTTGCGGCGCAGGATGCCAGGATAGCGAGAATAGGTCTCGCAATATGAGCAATATTGGGAAATAAACGCTCATGCGCGTCCACCAAGACAAGACGTCAAAAGAGTTGTTTTTGTTATCCGAGATAACTCTGAAATTCGCACTTCGGACTTGATTTTAGTGAGGTAGGCCTATTGGCCACAACTTTAAACTCTCCACTTGCTAGTTTTCTTCTCAACTCTTCAGCATCCATTTCGAACAACTGCAGGAGATCGCATTCGTTTTTTGAAAATGAAAGTGGGAGAGATTTCCGGGAATGCGGGAATGACCGTTATGGGAGAGATGGTCATTCTAATATAGGTGGAATTATGACACTAGTCTAATTGTATTAGTTTTTTTGTTCTGTGTCTTGCTTTCTGCTTACCTACAGTTTACAAAACCAACCTATGTTTTTAATATAAGATAAAACGAGGGAAGTTACTTGAAATGTTTTCATATTTTTTCTATAATTGCAGATTTGCACAATAAACGTTCACGACTACTTTGAAATGTGTTAACAGTTTATTATACAACTTCCTGCTGCAATGCGCCTCTGCTATGGACATATGTTACCCTTTCAAAAACAGTTATATTGAAATTTACAGATCAAATTATATACCGCAATATATACCGTCTACCGTCTATGGTTCAAATTATCAATATGAATTTTATGCCATATCGCACAGCCCTAGTGTGTGCCTGTGCCCGGCCACTGCAATAGGTTGGTGCCCCATCCTGGATTGTTCCCTGCTTTGTGCCTATAGGCTCCGGACCCCCCCATGACCCTGGACAGGATAATTGGTCTCAGATGATTGATGGATGGATTGAATGATTCTGTTACTTAGACCTACGGTCATACAGTAGTCAGAGGAAGTCTTGGGAGACTTGCTTCATTCTGTATAAACATTACCAAATTATTGGTTTCATAACAAAAGTCCACTGACAAGCAGTTTTTTACAGGTTTGCACATATCTTCCATACAGACATTTTCTTTTAAGTGTAATTATTTTTTGACTGACTCATTCAGTTCTATTCTTGCCATTTTGCTATGAATTGCAATTGTAGCCATTGGCTCCCAAAGGGATACCAAACACAAATGTTTGGTGTTTTATGTTATTGCGAAGGTGTTACTAATTAAAAAGGACCCAATGAGATTGCTTGTCCATGAACTTTTTAACTCTGAACTGGGGCCTGTACTACGAAGCGGGATTACTGGGTTATCGGGGTAACTTATCGATTTAAGGTAGTCTGGGCAAAATGTAAGTGAACGAATATGAAGTCCATGGTGGTACCTTAAATCCGACAAGTTACCCCAATCAGCCAGTAACCCCGCTTTGTAGTACAGACCACTAGGCTTGATTCCCGAATTATGGTGACTTTTAGCATCTTAAGAAAACTTGAAAGGTAGATCTTACTAAAGTTGTTTACTTTTCTACGCATGGTCCCCGAACTATCCCATAAGAGGTTGCTTAAGGGAGATCTTCTTAAGTGTGATGTAACTAGGCGAATGGTGCAGGACTGGTTGACATTGAAAATCGATTTTTCCCTCCATGCTGCAACTGCTACACTGCAGAATGAGAGAAAGGGGTGTTTTTTATAAATTTAACACTGCAGGAATGCTTCAAAATATTGCATTAATCAGAACTGAGGAGAACCTAAAAATAAAATACATAAGTATCCAAGTTCATGATCTAACCGTAAATATGATTTTCAGTGAGTGGGTACGCAAGCATTGTGGGGCTTAATGGGCCAAGTCTTTGTGCCTGTGATTAGAAGGCCACTGGTTCAAGCCTGCCCTTAACACATTTACAGGTGTCTTAGCAAGGCCCTTAACCTGCAGCTCCCTGTGCACGGTACCAGGTGGCTGCCCTCTGTGGCTAGCTTGTTCTCACTTAGAAAGCAAGATGGGGGAGGTGTAAAGAGAATTTCCCCAGGTGTGTCTTATCTTAAGTCCTCTTCCCCAGATTGTAGTATCACACCATTGTATTTTTATTTCTTCTATAAAACACCTGCGTGCACCAATAGGGTTATGTATGTATAACATTGATATTGGGACAAGCAATGACACAATAGACAAAAGAAAAGACTATTCCAGGGTCTTTGTTGGGGTAAAATATATTAGACTTATAGGTCTAAATGAACCTGCAGCGATGACTCTTATCAACCTCATGAACCAAAGTTCTGATGTAATGTGACTTGGGCACATTAGGGAAGTGTGGGTATTCCAGCGGCGTCAGAAATAAGGGATCCCCCTCCCTTCCTTCCCCATGAATAAATAAATAGGCCTACATAATCAACAGCATGATACTTATCTTTTATTATGAATATTTGTTACCTAGGAATTGCTGCGGATGCAGAGTGCGAGGATGAATATATAGGCTAACCTAATGAAGACTGTAGTCATGTATCAGACAAAATCAGTTTATCGTATGGATCATTTAGTTTCTGTCAGGGTTAGCATCCCTCTGTCCCAGTCTTTCGCATCTTCTCCGCGTTTGGCCAGTAGGTGTAGCTGGCCATCCTGTTCTCATTGTCAAAGTCCTTAGTGTATTTTCCTTATTCCTCAAACAGCTACATGCCTCAGTGTGCTGAGTGTGTGGTCACTAAACACCTCTGTTGTGTGTTCAAATCCTGCCTCCTTTATTTTTGTAGATTTTGTTCCCTAGTTTTTCATTTGCATCAGTTGTCTAGTTCCTGTGTTTTGTAACTTGTATTCGATTTTGGTTTTTTGCTTTGTGCCCATGATTGTGTTTTTACCTGTCTTTGATATTTCCCTTGAGTTAGATTCCGTTTCTTAGTTTCTCTGTTAAGTTTGAGTTCCTTGATTTAATTAGTCGTTTCACCTGTTGCCTGTTTTCTTGTGCCAGTCCTTGTGTGTTCTGCCCTGATTGGTTAATTGTTTCATTTCTCACTCCTGCTGCATCATTATCCGGTTCAGTTTCTGAATATACGTTCCCGCCTTAGTTCAGTTCCCTAGTGGGTCATTGTTGTAGGTCTGTTGTATTCCATGTGCATTTCAGTAGGTATGTTTGAAAATGTTCCCCTGTGTTGTTTAATTTTTGTATTTTGTTCCCTACCTGCTCCCTGTTGCCCTGACCTTTGTAGTTAGTCTTTGTTTTTCTTATTTTGCTTTTTGACCCCCCGTGGTCTGTTTTTGTTTTATAGTGTTCCCAGTGTTTCCAGTTCTGTTAATAAAACCCCTCTGAGCCGCCAGTGAATCATCACCTCCTTTCCCCGTCTGCGCGATGCCCAGCCCTCGTGCCAGATTCTCCCGAGTCCTTGACAGTTTCTTAGTCATGTTTAGTTGTGAAACTATACCCTTAATGTTTAGTCTTATTTTAAATGAGGAAATATTTTCTTTAGTATTTTAAAATGACTTTAACATTTTTCTTGCATCACATCTTTTCATGATGTGTTGTATGTGTGCCCATCGCGATGTTAGGACATACATCTCAAAGTATGCAAGCCGTACCCAACCTGTACCTGTATTGACCCTGTGATTAAACCAAGCTGGTTGCGTCACCACCATCTGATTGGTTGATGTACTGGTGCTTTCCCGGTAACTCAGAATTTTAAGATTTCTAACCTCCTACTTAAAAAAGTACTGCAGAACAGATTAACAGAATGGATTCGTAATGCAAATTTACACAAGTGAACGCTAACTCCACTAGCTTCTCACAGACGTGCTAGCGGAAATTAGCACACAGTAAAAAAAAGAAAACAAGCAAAAAGAACTGCACATAGTAAATCATGATGTACTCCATCACTGTTGCTCTCCAAACCTGCAACGGTTTCACCAGAGCGAGCTGGAACCTCACTGTAACTAGTCTCTCTTCGCTGTATGGCTTGGGTAGGGGTTAGATCCTGGATGCCAGTGGAAAAGTGCGGTTTCTGAGAACACCTTGGAACGTTAAGGTGGAATTCATGAATGATCTACCATTTAGAAGGCCTCGAGAAACCTAGCCCAGTCTTTTATAACTATGGGTTTGGGTTTCAATTTATTACTACTTGAAATTAATGTTCTACTTAAAACTACTGGTCATTTCTAATATATATATATGATATATTAATATAATTTTTTTGCAAACAAATAAAGTAATGATTATGTTATAAAAAATACATTTGCAATATTCTTACTGTATTAAGCGTACCAAGTCTTTCCATGAGCACTGTACTTGTTTTAATAACCACCTTTGGCTGTGTATAACAAACTGTCACGGCGCAGTAGCATGTGCAGGAGGGAAAATAGGTAGACAATCCACTTGCAGCTCAGAGACAGAAGTGGTTTATTAACGAAACTGAACACTAAGGGGGCAAAACACAAAATAAAAGGGACCATGAGGGTTCAGAACTAAACATGAGAAAAGTACTGTACAACTAAAAAAAAAAACAATAAAACTAGCATACAATGGGAACTGGGCAACACCAGGAACAGAACTAGGAGAAATAGCAGAGTAACATACAGCAGGCAACACACAATGACTCACTAAGGAGTAAAACAAAGGCAAGCACTTAAATACACTGATAACCAGACAAACAAGGACAGGCAGGTGCAGAACATAAGACAATCAACTAATCACAGAAGGCGAGCAAGAACAAGCAACAGAAGGAACAATTAAACACTGGCACTGGGAAACCGGCAACAGGTGGAGTAAGTGGTAAGAACAAAAACGGAACCAGGGAAGTCCAACAATGCAGAAACTGGGAATACCACACTAGGACAAGTAACTAGGAACAAAAATACAAACAGGGCAAACTTGTGACAGAAAAATAAGTAGAAAATAATAAACACTGGGGAACTGAAAACCAATAAATACAAAATATCAGATGAGGTTGGCCTGTGGCCAGCCTTAAACCCATGACCAGCAGTTGAGTGTGTAGTCTCAGGACTATGCAGCAGGCCAAGGAACAAGGAAAACACACTAGGGCTGAAGGCCTAGGAGACAG
This sequence comes from Mormyrops boulengeri, assembly GCA_026781065.1. NCBI lineage: Eukaryota > Metazoa > Chordata > Actinopteri > Osteoglossiformes > Mormyridae > Mormyrops > Mormyrops boulengeri. The sequence continues at coordinate 32,016,911 of JAODLD010000124.1, forward strand.
AGAGGAGGGAAAGAGGATGGCCAGCAACACCTGCTGGCCAAATTGGGACATAACACATAGGACAAGCACCAACCCTGATAGTACCCCCCTACCAAACATGCAAACACCAGGCGTGTGAGGGCACTGCCACGGCCACAAAGACAGGTAGGAAAAACCAAAACACAGAATGAAACAGGGAAACCACTAACAAAAACCAAGAAATCAGAGAGACAGAACCAGGAACTCTAACAGGAGGGGAACAAAGACAGGGTGAACAAGACAGGACCACTAGGGAACGCAGCAGGAGGTTGAACTTGGGGACCAGGAACAAATGGATTGGGGACTGGACGTGGCAACTGAGGGACGGGACCAGGAACAAATATGTTGTGGACAGGAAACAGAAACTTAGGGACAGGTCCAGGAACATGAGGCAGGGACCAGAACAGGGTGGGGGAACCAAAAGGGAAGGGCAGAAATGGAGCTGGGTGGGGCAGCAGAACTGGAAAGAAAGGAGGCAGAGAGGTAGAAACAGACCTGGGTTGACAAGAAGCTGGGGGTTAGACTGGAGACAAGACACAAGGATGGGGGGAGTGGACTGCCATAGGCCTAGATGAAACGTTAGCTGGGCTCAATGGCAGCCCAACTGGTGCTGGAGGCGGGTCCGGGGACCACAGGATGGGAGCTGAATAGTGACAAGGGGACCATAGGATGGGAGCCGGAGGGCGAGGAAGGGACCGCAGGATGGGAGCCGGAGGGCGAGGAGGGCACCGCAGGATGGACGCCAAAGGGCGAGGATGGGACCGTAGGACGGGAGCCGGAGGGCGAGGAGGGGACCGCAGGACGGGAGCCGGAGGGCGAGGAGGGGACCGCAGGACGGGAGCTGGAGGGTGACAATGGGACTGCAGGATGGGAGCTGGGACAAACACGAGGGCAAGAAATTGACAAGGAACCTCATTCTGGATGGCTGGCACTAGTTCTGTGTGCCCATCTTCCCCTTCGGGAGATGGAGATCTGGCCTGGTCCTCTGACTAAGGGGCCCCCGCTTGCATTGTTGACAGCACAGATCGATTAAAGCCTTAGGCAGAAACAGGACCCCAAAATATAGGACTCAAAGCTAGATCCAGGGGGTCCCATTCTAAGCCCACTGGAGGAGTATCCCCCAGGTCCAGTCCTTCTACATCTGCAATGACTGGGGATGACCAGGCAGGCTCTGGGGACTCTGCAAAGACAATTACTGACTCAGGAAGCACTGCAGAGGCAATCATAGACTCAGGAGGCTCTGGAGGGGTGACAAAACTTCAGGGACACTGCAGGAGTAACAACAGCCTTATGGAGCACTGAAAAGCAGAAGACAGGATCAATGGGCCCCTGAGAGCCAGGCTCTGGAAGGTTGGGTGGCCTAGGAGCAGGGTCATGTGGGCTGGACTCAGAGCATCAAACCCATAACCAGAGAGTTAACAGCCTCTGGACCACACATTCAACCCACTGACCTATGCAGCAGTCTGGGGAACAAGGAACACACACTGGGGCTAGGAGACAGAAAGGGGGGAAGAGGATGGTTAGCACCATGCAGTGACAACGTGTGATTCAGCTGGTGAATGAGCTGTCATTACTGTTTAATGAGAAATTGGTGAAACTCGTATCTTGATTCATGTGGAGGAATCTGGCCATTATCAAGAAACAAGACAGAACTGCATGCTTTCAAAACGTCTCCCTTTAATGAAGTTAATCAAATTATACATTGTTAGATTGGATTAGATATGGCAGAACTTTATTGATCCCAGGGGGAAATTCTTCATTTATCTATAGTCAATATGTCCTGTAGTGATTTCCAAATGCAATAAAGTTTTAAAATAGTGAATGAAGAATACAATAAAGATACACGCATGAAACTTGAATCAACTTTTGTTGTGGACGTGTGCGATTAGAGGGTGGTGCAGTTCCTGCATAGAGCGATAGGAAACGTGTCAAACCTGTTTATCATAACGCACAGGCTTGTATTTTTTCATAACATATATCCGCTAGAGATAAGTTTAGAGAATATACAAAATATAGAGCGCTAAGAAATAATTATACCGTATATAAATAGGCCTGTATATCAATATGATGGATATAAAATAATTGATATTTCTAGATTTTCTGTTGGCCGTTCAATCATAGGGATTTACAGTAAATCGAGTTTTGCATGTTGTCCTGGATAGGGGTGCTTTTGTAGTGATTTTTTCAGGAAGCATTTTTCCTGAAAATTTTCCTTCGGAAAAATTATTTCGGAAGTCGATGGGGTAAAGGCGCAGTAACAAAACAAACACAGGTAAGGTACTATTTACCCACATGGGATGTTTAGTTTACAGAAAAAAATGCAAATATATTTGACTAAGAGGGCTTAGAACCCATGGTAAATATCTGTGAGGTGAATATCATTGATCCCTGTAATATCGTATTTCATACACGCCTCCAGACGTACTGACAACGCGATGTTTAATGCATTAAGCTAAGGTTACTCCGGACAGGAGATGTAGATGATAGTAATGAATATGAATTTATTCAATTAAGGGTATTACACTTGGTTTAATTTGCATATGGATTTAGCATCTTATTGAACTTTTCCGTTCGCGCTGTAAAATTCGCCCTTTTTGCTCAAGACGGTGCTTAAATTGAATATTCTACAGCATGTTAATTACAAAAGCGCAACTACTTTCTTGTGATATAAGATGATATAGATAATTATATGGTTAGAAACTCCGAATTCTTAAACGTTATGCATTAAAAAAAAACTACGTGGAACTGACGGTACGCTCTGCTTGATAGTTTCTTACATAATCATTGTAATTAATTTCAAGGTATAACGCCGTTTTCCTTCATATTCGACCAAAGCCCTTCCCATAAAGGTTCCTTAAACTGCTTAACGAGATTCAATGCCGTTTAATTGGCTGCATGTTGTCCAGCGCTGCTGTCCGTCTTGTCCTCCGTATGTGGACTCACCCCGGGACCCCGGATATCTCTAATAAAAAAGACGCACAGACCTTTTTCTTCGGCTAATCCGAGGCTTCACTGGGTTGCTTTTGTAGTTCCGACTTCATAGTGGTACATGGTAACAATGACTGACCTGACATAATCATTTTCATACAGTCCTCCAAATAGCTGTTCCTGAGACGGCAGACAAACCAGACACAGACACGCAAAAAATCACTAATAATTAATAAATATAATAAATTTTCTATTAATGAGTATGTGCATAATCATGCAAAAATAAACGTTTGATTACAGCTTTAAAATTAAACGTTAATTTATCTAGTCCATCGAAAGATATAACTTTAGCCAAAACGACCAAAGGATCGACTTATTTTATGCTCACGCTGATTTAGATAAGCGTTTTCATAATGAACGAATTAAGGTTTCACCGACCTTCTTGAAAACTTGTCCCGCCTTAACTTACCAATGCATGTCCACGCAGATGTGACCAAGAGCCGTTTCTCGTATGCCATTCAGAAGATCGGGGATGAAAGTGCCAGATTTCTTATATTCATATTTATAAACATTAGCTATTACGTTCAAAAAGAGTAGCTAGACCTAGGAAAGACTTGTGAATTTAAAAATGTTTGGGCTACGCAGTACGTATAACCTACCTGTATACGGCATTATTGTTAAACGAATACACCTAACGAATACTGTCATAGTCACAAATGACAATTTAACAAGACAAGTCAAACCAGGAGAACGAGGCAAGGTTCGCATGGGATAAATCCATTAAAATTTGTCCCAAAATCCATAAGGAAACCTTGATCACCTCTAAACAAACACTATTATTTATGCCCCGAGTATTTTCAAAATCATATCATCAATCCTTATAATCTGACATGCTTGTTCGGCACACCCTGCCCTTCTGCGATAAATAGTGTGGAGTATTACGGCTGACACACTAATCTAAAATAGTCCATCAATCATGATTGAATGTCGAAACATTTCGGCGACGTATCATTATACTTAGACACTTACGCAATCGGATTTTGCTGGAATCCGTTGCAATTCTATTTAAAATTATAATCTCTATTAAAATTATTATATTTTACCCATCAGCGTTTCACGTTTTGAAACGTTTAATCATGTAGTCGGCCACCATGTATGAAGATAGTAATCATTCGAAGTAGATGAACGACTGAAGCGAAGCGTTTAAACGATTTTGTCTACTGAGGGCAATAATGAACATGGAGCGTCATGAATGGTCTTGACCTGGAATTTATTCAGTATACCGGTATATACACACATATGGGCTCGCTATACGCGTTCGATCTGAAATGGGTCATTAAACGATAAAATTCCTTCATGTAAACTTCAGACAAAACAGATATGAGGAAAGGCAGAAATATATGCTGAATTTTATATATCTATGACCAGAACAAATTACCAACAAAGAGAAAAACGCATTCATTTATTATTATTTGCCATCAGCTCCAAATAAACTAAAGACAACTTATTGAAACATCCATTTATTACAGTTATAATTACATTTTTCGTATTTACAGAAGGCATAGAAAATGCACAAAAAAATGCAAAAATTCGCTAAATGCATAGGCACGTGCGACATTTTTGTCTTATGTCCGCTTCTCTTGTTATAGCTATAAAAATAAGATTCTGGCGGAAATGTATTTATAGAGTATGCCTATTTATACACGTTACTTCACATATATTTTAAGTAAATCATCACAATACTTATATACATATTCACCCCACATTATCTAAGCGCACTCGTTATATATAATGAGCAAACTCATTATATGATTCTTTTGAAATATGGTCATGAAATATGGTATTAAATTTATCTTCAGTTCTCATGCCGTATTATCAAATATGTGCGTGCAAGCTGCAATAGATTAATAGAAATGTCAGAGTTGATGAAACTGACTAAAACTGAAAGTGAATCGCAGAAATTCCCACGGACAGTCATATTCAGAGGAATGACAATAAGCCTAATCATAAAAAATAATTGAGAAATGGTAATATTACGTCTACTGTTAAATAATTTGAATCATAAAGAAATATCCCATATAATCCATTATTGAATGTATTAAACTAAGAGCTAGGCTATATATTAGGATTAAAAGAGGAGTCATTATTATGTTTCCGGTTCCTAATTAATTGAGGCAATTACCGCCACTTAAATTCAAATACACACTAATTACTTATATGTCATCATGGTGGTAATAAGCGCTATTTCCAATTCAATTAGGTAAACAATTTAACGGTGGCCTCATAAATTATGTGATTTAGAAATTGCGCCCCACCCCCAGTACTTTGCGAATGGAAGCGTCGCTGAATCCGTTTTAAATCCAGAGCACAATATCTCAACAGCAAATCTTCTTGAAAACCGATTTCTCGGGTACACCATGTTCTCAAAGCATAAAATCATCTTCTTTCAGCATTTCAGCGTAGGCCTATATCTTAGCTTGGGACAGGCGGCATCCACCATATGAAGACGCAAAGTCCAAAGAGCTGTATTAATTGATACTCGTTCTGCTTAATTGGACCCGTTTAATAAAAGAGATATCTGCAAATACATAAATAAAGTACAATACATTAAGACAAAATTAATAGATTCTGCGGCCCCACCAGTACGCCATATGATGATTCGCAAGAAAAAAATAACTCAGATGAGAGGAACACGATGATCGCTCCCTTCCCGAAAAGATGCAGCCCGAAGGAAACTCCGAGTAGTGCTTTAAATGCGAACCCGGCTGAGCAGATGGCTATAATGAGAGTGCACGACGCAGGGCAGCCAATGGCCGGGTGGCGGCGGGCGCGACGCGCGCTCCCGGTAGAAAAAGGCGCGGGTGCAGGAGAGGCGTGGAGCTGCGAGGAAGCAGCGGGACGAGGAGGCCGCACCGGGAGCCTCCAAGGGGATTTACACGGAAAACTCCTCCTCCGCAATTACACAGAAAGAAGGGAGGGGGGCTTAAAAAATAAGAAAATAGCTACGTTTCAGTCATTCCGAGCACGGCGACCTTCCCGTACACGCTGGCGTTTATTTATGTGTATTTTCAGGATGCTAATTTATGATTTGTTTGATTTTTCTTATTAGAAGTAAAATATGAAAAAGCTGGACTCGCGACACAGCCGACAGATTGGAGCCGCAATCTGTGTCGCGTTCTTCTTAATACAGTGACAAATTGTCAGAAAAAAACTGACAGAAACAAAGACACTCTCCTGCCAAGTGCATCATTCATTGTTGTTTTTCTACTGTTACTTTGGGAATATTTGGCACAGTTTGTCATTGTTTGTTGCGTTGATGAATTTCTGCTTTTTGGTGGCTGACGTAAGCGCAACCTCAAGGCTTTCTTTGAGCGGTCTCTTTGCTGGAAATTATTATGCAATAATAAAAATATGTAATAAAAAATAAAGGAATCGCGTTCCTGACAGTTCACAGACACCGGTGATTCGTCTGAGGGATGCTGCCACGATTTTGACGCTGCCGTGTAATTTAACGTTTTTCCAGAGGAACCACTCTTCTGGGTTTTTGTTTTCATCTTTATATGTCCGTTAACCAGAAGGGGAACTTGAGATGTATTCGAGATTGCAAAGGGAATGTTTGGTATGAATTTTTAAAAGACAAAATTGAGTTCGCACAACGCATCAGGCCATATAATAATCTTTTTTTTTCTTGTGCGTGTAATGTTTTTTATCCTTTACTTATTGGTGATTTATATTTGACCTGGATTCCTGGAGTGGGGCTGCATCTTGGCATCCAATGCATGGCCCTGGCTTGCGGCTCATGGAAGTTTTTGGGCTGCAGGGTTCAGGAGAACCAGCGTAACATCCATACATCAGCCGCCGCGATGCTTTTCCACGGCATTCCCGGAGGTGAAGCGCATGGTGTCTGTGAGATGGAGCGGAGAGGAAAGAATGAATCTAGCGCGGCCAGTTCGGCCATAGACATGGGAGAAACCGACACGGTAGGCGAGCCGGGAAGAGCTCCACCCGGTAACACTTGGGTTTAAGGTCTTGCGAAAAAGCTTGATTTAAAGTACTCAGGGCTCTGCACACTAAAGTATTCAATACAAGGAAATATGTGAACATTGGATCTTCAGTTCCATCTGTAGATGCTGGAGAGCATATATTCTGTGAGAGTTCGTTTGATCAATAACGTGAATATTTAACTGTAATGCCCTAATAAGCCATTCGATGGTATAGATTCATTACGGCTAACAGTTAGGCCTATATAAACCCGGTAAGTAGATGACCCACTAATAATTAAATCACTGTAAATATTGTAAATAGAGAGACGGTTGTAGAATTTAAGTTTTCGTATTATCTTACTATAAACTGACGTGAACCTGGTGCCCGATTAGTGCTACGGCAGCTGAACCCCAAGCGAAGGCCGGGATATTTGAAAGAATCCGCGTAGTTACAGTATCATACTACATATACTGTTATATGAACACCTGCCCGTTTTCTCATTAGTGATATTGGTTATAGATGCGGTTTAGATTTCGTTTGTTTTCCAAAATCACAGGCCTATTCGAATGAGTGAAGTACAGGATGAAGAAAAGCTCACAAATTCTCACATAATTACGCAGATAAGCGGCCGCATATAAATTCATTTTGGGTCTGGTTTCATGATATTTATGAAGGTCCGTTAAGGCTTTTGTCTAATTACAAATTCTAATGGAATGTACTTTCTCTTTATAAAATTCTAATGGAGGAACGCTAGTATGTGTTCGGGTTATAATTTTAACTTAATTATTGTATATGTTCACCCATATCATCATTTGAATCGAAATTCTATCGTTATTAACACAATTAATGTGGTAATAAAAATGCGTGTTGTCCTGTTTACAGGACGTAACCGCTGACTGTTTTCTATATACGCTACAGGCAGCCCAACTTTATTAGTTTCTATAAAAGTCCCTTAATTTCAAATTTCGTCCCTATCCAGTTAATGTGATATTGTATACCAAATAAGGCCTATAGTACCGCAGAATTACTGAGGCAGTAACAAGAACCGTCACAGCTGTTAACTCACATTGAAATCGCATTGCATCCGATATACAGACGCTGTCTGGGGTTTTTTGTAAATATTTTAAGTATAGAAAGTTAATGATTAGGCTACTTAGTCACTTACTGCTATATTCGCCATATGTCGGCTATATTGTGTTCTGCAAGAATGGTTCTTGTAAATGCAAATAAATTTATATTAATTAGGCCTATATTTCGTTGATAAAACAGATTATCTTGATCGGACCTAAAATGACACCAACAAGGCATTATAACCTGTTGGTTATTTAAGATTTTAGAAGTAGTACCCGTATTAATCAAATTGCTTCGATTAATGGGCATGACTATTAATTGTAATTTCATTGTATGAGGGTCCCGGTCTGTAATTAATAACACAATCGTCGTTGCATGGTCTGCAATCATGTTTTTAAAATCGTTTCTCAGAATAGGAGCCCGGTGGACGGCGAGCGAGTGGCTCTCTGCGCCGGCTGCCGGGGGACGATCTCCGAGCGCTACTATCTGCTTGCCGTGGACCGGCAGTGGCACATGAGCTGCCTGACATGCTGCGAGTGTAAGCTGAAGCTGGAATCCGAGCTCACTTGCTTCAGCAAGGACGGCAGTATCTACTGCAAAGAGGACTATTACAGGTAAACACAAGGGTTAACGACAACGGGCAAGAGTGTCATTAAAGCAGTCGTTAGACCTGTTTTCTGAGCATTAATTCATGCATACAACCGTAGGCCTATATTATACATTATGTACGGTATATATTCGAGAATTTGCCCTGGGATCATTCAAGTTTATGTTATCTTAATAAACTTTATAAAAGTTAGGATTGTTGTCGGGGTCTTTCTGTGTTCGCCGACACACACTCTCTCGCCCTTCAGGAGATTCTCGGTGCAGCGCTGTGCCAGATGCCATCTTGGGATTTCCGCCTCGGAGATGGTGATGAAAGCGAGAGACCTGGTTTATCACCTGAACTGTTTCACCTGCACAACCTGCAGTACGATGCTGACGACCGGCGACCACTTCGGCATGAAGGACGGCTTGGTGTACTGCCGCGTCCACTTTGAGATGCTCTTACGCGGTGAATACCAGGAGCGTTTTGATCAAGCGGACGTGATCTCCGTTAAAACCGGCCCAATGCCTTCGGGGGTCCCTTATTATAACGGGACCGTACAGAAAGGACGCCCGCGGAAAAGGAGAATCCCCCCAACAGATGCTGACCTGGCCAAGTACAGCGCAGGTAAACTTGCCTTGCAGTCCGCGTACAATGACATGTGGTCGGAGGACCTATCATTGCTAAGGAAATGGACGATTCCACCACTGCATAGCAAAATGGTTTAGTCTGCGATTAGTATGTAGGGTGCAAAAATAAGTACATGCACGATTAATTTTTCTGTATGAAGTGTAAGTTTGAATATAAAGCAATTTCTGAAACTTAAAAATCTTTAAAAATGGGAGCACGTGCAGTTGCCACCTGAACGAATAATATCTGCTTTAATTTAACTTAGCAATTTTTTTTTTGCATTACTAGAATTTAGGTATATGAAATGTAGCCTAATATATAATCTTATAAATAGAACTTGCTTTTTTCACATGATATCCAGACTAATTTTACCAACTTTATAAAATCACCTATCGGGTTTTCATGTAGTTTAAAAATTTATTAGTATAGCGTATTGATTTTTAAATTGTCAAAGGACCAAACAAAACATCTTAATTAAATTAGTGTGAGTTGCGACAACGGAGTATAACACATTTTGTAGTAGCCCTAATGTATGATTTTTAAAAAAAATGAAAAGAAGATACCCTCTGCGATGGGGGCAGTACGGTGGATCAGTGATTAGCACTGTTGCCTCACGCCTCTGGGACCAGGGTTGGAAACGCCATGTGTGTGGAGTCCCACCGTTCTCGTGGGGTTTCCTACCTGTTCTCTGCTCCCCCATAGTCCAAAAACATGCGGAGGTTAATTGGCGCTACCAAGTGAGCGAACGGTATGTGAGTGTGCCCTGCGTTGGGTCGGCGCCCCATCGACTCCGGGATATGCTCTAGACCCAGTGACTCCAAATAGAATAAGTGGTTACAGAAAATGGATGGACTTTTCGCGAGGCTGTGTTAGATCCAACGATTATCTCATGGTAATAACACGGACGGAGGTCGCACGAGGCGGGGGAAATTGGGAGTTCAATTCATCGGATAAGTCGACGAAGAAAAATACAGACGAGGTTTGAAGGCCTACCCATTATTTAAGTATAAGACGTACAATCGTCTAATTTAGCTAAGGCCCGGTGGCATTGCCAGTGTGTAGGAGTAAGATTGCCGGCTTGACGTTGTTTGAAGGTATTTTCATAATTAACAATATTCAATATTCAGAACAAGGACGTAGGAACCAGACGAGACAGGGAGAACATGTAGGAACAGGGGTGACTTGTACCCCGCAATATTTCATTTGTTTTCATTCGTCCATACAAAAAAAACCAGAACTTTACATTCAAATTCAGTTTCGTCCCTCTCCCAATATCAAATTCAATTTTACCTCATTGATTGCCATCTTGCGTTAAATTCAGATTATTATGCGATGTTTACATAGCATTCTACTGCGTCGTCTCACTGAAAACGTTACCTTTTAATCGTAATTTGTCCGTAAGAAAGGTTCATAGACACATGCATGCTTGAGTTTTTGACAGTTGCGAGCCTCCCGGCCCTGCTGTCCCTCGGTTATTCATGCTGCTCTCAGCTGTGTGTGCTGAGGGTCAAACCGAAGCGCCTCAGATGCCGATGCAGGCTGGTAAGTGGGACAGAGTTCTAAACCTCAAAAGACTAAAATGGTGAAAGACCATGAAAGGGGGGCTCGAAGGACTTGGCAGGTTTATGATTTAAGCGAACCCCCACCCCCTGCGTGTTGAATGACGGTTGGGAGAGTTTCTGGGTCAGTAAATCAAAGTCTGTTTAACACAGGCGCACCTGTAGTGTATTCTGGGTAAAACCCTTTTATACACATAGAAAAACCTTGATAATATGTGTTGATAGATTTTGCTGTCTTTTAATAAATCCACACTCACCCGGTCCATAAAACACTCAGAACACACATACATTTTTTTGTAAAATATTTTGGTCTTAGTTTTGACTAATCAGTTAAGGGTCTTTTCATGTTAATGAGTCACGTAAATACATATCAAGCTCAGGGAAAATATGACAGGCCTCTTTATCTTATTAAAACAAATGCCTTGAACGCTGGAGTAATTTCTCTCAAAACAGAGCTCAATATTTGTCACAATAACACTTCCAAACATTTTCTGTTATTTCATGTATTTTAACTTCATGATATAAGAACGCTGACTAATATCGTTATTTAAAACAACAGGGAACGTGTTCATAGAATCTTATGAATCGTAGGCGGATCTAGACCCTAAATTCGGCCATTCTGTTTTTTGTCTCATCCTCCCTGAAAAATTAATTTCCTAAATCGTTTAATGATTTCTTCCCCAGCGCCAAATTGTTGTTGTTGTACTGTAGTAATATTAACAACTATAATAACATAATTATTTTGATAAAATATGAACAAAAATAAACGTATAGTCAGCCTAGAAGAAAATGCAAACCCCTTGGGAAAGGCGGTAATTCGCATTATAACGTTCAATTCATTTGCCTCCAGCTAACCTATGGCAGCTTAATAAAACACCATCCATACTATGCCTAATTAACCGCAGCACATAAACCCCGGTGTGATTATATTTTACCTCGAAAAGGGTAACATGGCGCAATGTATAAATGGGCTTCTCCAAGTTTATAGGGAAGCATTCACAAACGAGTTCAAATGATTAGAATCTGTTCCAAAAACATGAATTCTTTGCTTTATGGCGCTCTAACGTAGAAAAGATTTTTTTCAGCTATAAAAAGAAATCAACTCATGCGCATTCCCAGTGATATTTATTTGCAATTAAAGCAAATTATGCTGTTGTTGGTTGACCAAATTGTCCCTTGGAGCAGGGTGGCATCGCTTCGTTGGTATACAGTCCCTCATACCGGCGCTGGTTGCATTCTAATTTACTGTGTGTGGCGGAAGGTCTGACTGCTTTCCTTTGTAAAGGCGTAAATGTAAGTGCTCGACAAAATCCTTAAAACGGGTCAAGCTGTTTAGCCCATTAAATAACACAAATTAAAATTACATTAAATTACATATGGCAACGCGCCTAAACTGGGACCATTCCCTGTTTTTGCGGTGGATTGGGACTTTGGAGCTCTGCTGCCGCCTAGAGGCCACAACACAAACCCGGGATGCGGCATATGATTCCTGAGATCGCGGGTGTGAACTGTAATTACGTTGTACACATATAGCTAATATGTATTTACTGTAATTACTCGGTATATATATGTATAAAGTGAAATAACGAAAGGATCCGAAAATATGACATTATTAAGAATGACATGAATTATATGGCATAGACAAGCGGCGTATTGGGGTCTTATATCAAGCCAGACTCCCTTATTCCCGCTTTTCGACGTAACTGGGCCTTCATATAAAT
>JAODLD010000124.1:32034121-32046497 GCA_026781065.1 Mormyrops boulengeri
TTACAGGAACAATAAATAGACACAATCAGTGAACAACAATATAGACACATCAAAGGAGAGTTACAGGAACAATAAATAGACACAATCAGTGAACAACAATATAGACACATCAAAGGAGAGTTACAGGAACAATAAATGATTCAAGGCTGGGATTGTAGTAATAAATCCCAGTGACAGTGTATAGATATAATGGTGACTTTGCAAAGTGTTAAGAGTAAGGTAACAGGCCTGGGAAGCAGCATTAACTGTCACAGAGTCTGGCCACAGCTCTTTAGGAGAAGCTCTTCCTCTGCTTTTTTCTGATCCTGACCTCTGCAGAGGGGGATGATCTCAGCTTGCCAACTACCTGTAACAAGGAGAAATATGGCTGGGTCATTAATGTTGGTGTTTGTCAGCATGCTAGCTGATGGAGTCATTACGCTTCATGAGAATCAGCTCAGTGTTCTTCACAGAGAAGGATGGTCCTGGCCTTCTCCAAAGGTCATCCTGCTTCTTGAGAATCCCCTGTATGGTCAGCATCCTTCACAGAGTGGGATGATCCAGCCCTCACAGAAGATCATCCTGCTTCATGTGAGAATCCCCTATACACTCTGCCTCCTTCTCAGTGCTCTTGCATTAACTTTGTCTGGCAGGAGAGAAGAAGGACCTCTTGCTTTTGTTCCACACGTGAAACATGTCAACGAGGCAAAATGTACAATACCTGTCACATCCACCAGCGTGTACCAGGGAGGTGCCCAGGGTCGGTTCACACATTGTCTGTCCAACTGTGCGTCTGGCCCAGTGACCCCTCGCCTGTTAGCTCAGGACAGCCCCCCCAGGTCTGCTCAGATCCAAACCAAGCTACACTCACCAAGAGTAGAGCTGGCAAATCAAGCCAAAGGCTCACAGGGTCCATTCCCAGGAAGGGAGCTTCTGTTAGACCCTTTAAGGATACACTGACGTTTTGCATCATCTGCTTAGAGTGTGTCACTTTGGATTCTGAGTTAGTAACCAAATAATTAATGCAAAGAAATCCAGACTGAGCTGCATATCCAGTGCGTGGTTCAGTGGGTTTGGATGCTGTGCCTGTAATCAGAAGCTTGTCCATTGAAATTCTGTGGTTTTCAGAATAATTTCATAGTTGGGTCCCTGTGCAAGGCCTTTAACCCAAAATTGCTCAAGGGACTCGCTGACCCTGTCATCTCTCAAAAATGTACTTTGGACTAAACAGCGTCTGCTAAGTAACCAAAATGTAACATAAAATTTCACTCCTGACCCTGTACTGGAGAAGTTGATGGATAGACTTGCTTATTATTTTAACCCTACATATTATTGTATTAGTTATCCACTAAATTGGGAATTAACAGGATGCCTCCAGACCCCCCGAAAAAAATACAGACTGAGCCCTTTCTGGCTGGGCTTGATTACAGAATAGCTTTCAGGGGGTGTTCTCTTCCCTAAAAGAAAAGTGTCCAGTCCCCCTCCCCCACCCAATTTTGTTAAAGGGCTCTGACTTGCATGCTTTTAAACAGGAGACAGGAACAGAGAACAGAGAAACAGGAAATGTCCCCAGTCTGTGTCATTGTGGTTTTTAATCCTCATTCCCCATCTGGCATCTCACTGGTTAACCATGGGCATTATGGGTGACTGTCACTGCCTCAGACGTGCCGATCATAACCACAGGGGACCCCGAGGCTTGCATGCTGATTTGATGTTTTGTCATAAATCTGACTCATTAAAACTGAAATAAACTCCAGTCACCAGGCCAGCGGGAAATAGGAACAAACTGCAGACACATCCGAAAAGTGACGTCCCTGAAGTGGGATTTATTTTGGCTGAAGGTGGAACCTGAAGCAGGATCCTGGGTGAGCTTCTTTGAACAATGATCTCTGATTTTCACCATCTCCATGCTGATATTCCTGAATAGGATCACAGTTCCTGTCCGTGCGGCTTTTTGGGGATGTGGATGGTGTGCTGGGAGGGTGTATGGGACTGGGGAGGTGGGCCAAGGTGGAGGGCCACCTCACTGCAGGTTTGAGGTCTCCACAGCATTGGAATTCTCTTTAAGCATCTCAGCACCAGTGGGAAAATCGGCGCGAGAAAGAATTTCACATGAATGTTCTAGAAGAAGCTTTAGTATCTCTATGGAGACCCAGCTGGTTCACACGCGGGGGGTGGTGGTGGTGGGGGGGGGGGGTTCGTCTATTTCCGATCCACACAATTACTTCAACTCAGCCATCAAATCCTGAAGGTTACAGCAGGATGGAGCCAGTGAGGCCAGCTTCCAGGAAAGGGCTGCACACCAACCACCATTCATACTCTGTGCAGTCTAGCCTCCCAGGGATCAAAGGGGAGATTGTGGGAAATTATGTATTCTTAATCATGTATTATTTTGTTAGGATCCTTTTACATGTTTCACACCTTGCCTTTCTTCTTTACTTGTGTTCACTGTTCTCCACACTTTGTGACCTTCTACAGGGACTATTTTTGCGTTCACATGGTGCCATCAGGTTTATTAAGTCTAAGCAGAGGCAGAGTCTCGGAAGTGTCTCTGTAGTTGTACAAGCTAGGGACCCCTTATTTTTGTAGAGGACTCCAAACACTAAAACACTAAACATTAAAATGGACATATACACTTCTCACAGATCCAACAGCACTCATATTTCCACTCTCTTTTGTTTCATAGTTGTATTGTTTTGTCTGTTATGCATTAAAGTTAATCACTAGAGAATCATCTCCGGAGTTGGTCAATTTTAGCAAAATCCAACAGACCGAGCCCACGGACACCCCATTACCCAGATTACAAATAGCAGTCCCCCTGGCTCCAGAAGAGTGCCACACTCTTCCTCCTGGGTCACATGACATTTCACACCAACTTCATGTGGATGAGGCTCGGGAGGTGGGGCCTATCATCGGTGCGTGAGCCCTCCTGTCAGAGAAGCCACATGCTGTGGCCCCGGCTGTCATTGAGAATCAATTCTGGAGGACGTGTGGATGGCAGGGAGTGGCAGGCAGCATCCTGTATGTTTCATCAAAGCTTAGTCATGACCGATATTGGGTCCCTTAGCCTCTGTTATCTCATGACAAAATATCTTACTTCAGTTATGAAGACCCCCCCCCCAAAAAAAACTAATAAAGCACTTTGGTTAGGAGGGAAAATGATGTGTAAATACACTTTGTCACCTGTCGCCATCGTGGCAGCTACATGGAATGCCGAGACGCATGGAACATGTCTCTCCAAGTTGCTCACATTATGTTATGTTACGTGTAAAGCAGATTTTGAGCGCTAGCCCTGCTTTGGATTGGGGAGTCCCCATAGAGTGGTGTGTTTCCTCTCTGGACAGAGTGTAGTGCTGCAGTTATTCTGGACCACACATATGTCTAACTGGTTAAGTGCCATGTGCCAGGTACTGGGGAAACATGTAAGAAATGTGATTCAGCTCTGATAAGTGATCTGGCAAATGAGCACCGGATCCATGAGGTCTGGGGTCTTTCCTGTAGTCACATCATTCCAAACTTTAATATAGGGGAAATAGCAAGGCTTTATGTGGTGAGATATCAAATATGTGGTTATGTCTCATGTATATGGTGAGATATCACATATGTGTGAGATGTCAGGGGAGATTTCTGGGTGGTGTGTGGTTCACCAGGTGTCCAATAACAGTGCCAGGTTGATTAACCTCTTCTGTATGACCACCCATTCTGCTGCTCTTGTTTGATGCTGGAAATTACATGGCTGTGTGCTTAATTATACACCTGTATGTCAGGAAAGGGTGTGGCTTATGTGGCCAATTCCTGTACTTACTATTGGTGGCCCAATACTTTTGTCCACATAGTTTGTGTGTGTGTGTATGTGTAACTTAAGGTGCCCCACGAGCAAGGGTGTGACTAGGAGGGGGCTGGGGTGCCCCCCCAGGGACAAGCCCTGCCCACCCTGAGAAATTCTCTGTTCGTCCAATGAAAACTGGAGAAAAAAATAATACATTTAGCTTGCCGCTATTTATGAGCACTCTCTCTCTCTCTCTCTCTCTCTCTCTCTCTCTCAGTGTGTGTGCAGTGTCCATAACCCCCCGCCTCTCCCCCTCTTGCTCAGTGTGGACACACAGATGCCACCAAACATCATGTAGTTGACCAATCACGTGCGGCTTGAATAGAAAAAAATTAGAGGAAAATGAACCCAGTGGCTCCGGCTCCCAGGCAGGCTCCGATCGTTCACTTCAGAGATCCGGTTCTTTTGCGATGCTACCGACACATCACTACTCCGGTATTGTCTTGTATTCTCACGAAGCCCCTCAAGACTCATGTGGGAATAATAAAAGCCATCTATCTGCAAAGGTTACACATGGTCTTTCTTTTTTTCACACCTAAGTCTTCAGGGGCTCCGTATATTCTCCTTCAGGTTACAGAACGATTGTCAAAACTGCTTTCCAATTAGCCCATTTGAGTAGGGGTGTGTCACAGCCTCCTCCACTGAACTAGGAAAGCATCATGTGAACACACAGTTCACTTCGCTCCCATGCAGTAAAATTTGAACCTATTGACAGCCTTCTTTAATCAAATTTGAACTTTAATTTTTTCTCCTTTCTCATGTCATTCTCTAATTCTTGTACATTTTCTAATAGTCCTGTAGTTTCAGTTGAGTTTGCACGTTTCACCTCAGCATTTACTTGATTTGTTAAAAATCATGCTAATCATCAGCTAAGTCAGCCAGTTACAGCAGGCTGCTTGTGCTTGACCATGAAGTGCCCTTCCAAGTGAGAAAACATGATGAAATGCCCATTGAAGTGCCCTTTGGAGTGCCCTTTGGCGCCCTCTTTGAAATGCACTTCGAAGGGCACATGAAGTGCCCTTTGGAGTACCCCTCCAATGGAGAAAACATGAAATGCCCTTTGGAGTGCACTTCCAAGTGAGAAAACATGATGAAATGCACTTCGAAGAGCCCTTCATCATGTTTTCTCACTTGGAAGTGCCCTTTGGAGTGCCCTCCCATGTGAGAAAACATAATGAAGTGCCCTTGGGAGTGCATTTCCAAGTTAGAAAACATGATAGAGTGCCCTTCTAAGTGAGAAAACATAATGAAGTGCCCTTTGGAGTTCTTTTCCAAATTAGAAAACATGATAGAGTGCCCTTTGGAGTGCCCTTCCAAGTATGAAAATGTGATGCAGTCCCTGTGTAAGAGAGAGAGAAATATCTCTGATGGGTGCCCTGAAATTACATGTGATAGCCCACTATGAGATGCAGTTTCCTGTACATGCAATAAATGCAGATGAAATAATGTACCCTCTAGGTGTTCCTATGTGTAAGAAAATGTGATATTTAGGTTACCTCTTTAGTAAAAAAAACATGATTTAAATAATCTCAATTGGGGATGAAGACACCATGCATAGCGCACCATTATATTGAGGGGTGGGGGTGCACACATCATGCAATAGGTGTTCTTCAATCACTGCCGTGGACCATCCATTTCCCAACCGAATCAGTTTTGACATCTATCTCAGTTCTTGATGTTGATTGTGGTGTAAAATGAGTTGAAAAACCAACAGCACAGCTGGTGGTCCCCATGAGCCAGGATTGGGTCCCCATGTGGCCCCAGAAGTTGCCAGGAACAGAGAGAGAGGCCCCCTCGCAGCCTAGCCTGCTGCCATGCGGACCAGAATGTGTGGTCCATGTGGTGCAGCTGGCACTCTCAACACACAAGGAGAGCCTTAATGGACGGAGCTAACGAACACAGGATTCCTGGGCCCACAAAATAAAAGCCTTCTGCTTGGCCCAGCGCCAGCCTAAATGCATACCCACCACCATCTGTGCCCCGCACCCACCCCTCTGCCCGCATTTGCCACATTCCACCATGCAGCTCCCATGGACGACATTCCAGCTTGGAAAGGTCTACTTCCGTCCCTGGCAGCCTGGGAGAGGCGCCCCTTCCTTCCTTTTACGACAGTGAGAGGGTTTTTATGAGGCTAGCGTGAGCTGTAATCACCAGACCTGTTACCCAGACACAACACCCCCCCAACCACCTCATAACCCCCCCCCAACCCACCCCGCCACCTTCCCTCCATGCATGTGCACCCACCCAGTCTTTCCTCTCCGTTTTATGGGTCCTGGGGGCCCCCCGCAGGGCTGCTTCCACATTCCCTCAGTCTCTGACGGTGTCAGATCAAAGTCGTCGAATGATGAGGCAGTCAGAGGGGGTGTTTGTGGGGATAATCAATCCTCAAAACAGGGCACCCCCCCCTCCCCCACGGACACAGCTTTTACATTTTCTGAAGTGTTTCAAAGACAGGATGATAATGAATCCCCATCTTACAGTGTTTCAGTTAAAACAAAACAAGATCAAATTCATACCACAATTACATTTTGATCACAAAACATTCACTAGAGACCAGGTTAAACCCAAATACAGTACCAGCTGCACTGATCACTGCCGATATGATCGGTGCCAATATGGCACCGGTTTCCATATGATCAGCATGTACCAGACTGTACTGCAATGTAGATTTCAGTGCCACTTAAGTAACTGAGCTGTTGATTGAAATATTTGCCCCTGGTGCTCAGGCAGCAGAAGCATCACTGCACCTCACGTCACATCGCTAGTTAGCGTTACACTCGCCCTGGTGTCAGCAGACGCCTGCCATTAGCTAGTAACTACCTCAATTAAACACAGTTACGCCTAAATCCAAATGGCCTAAAATGTGGCTGTATTTCTCTCAAAATTAAATGACACTAGGTTGTTATGTAAATTTGTTAACTGTATTAATTTGTATTTCTATATTAAAGCTGCTAAGTTATTTAGTGTTAAATTATTGTAGTTGGGTTAGGTTTTGTTTATTACGTGAAATTGTTAAGTGTTTTGTATTTTTAATTATATATTTGAGTTACGTTAATATAGGCCTATGTCAGGGTCAACACCCATCCTCCTCAACCTTTCGTGTCTCCCCCCCTTGTTGCCAGCAGGTGTCACTGGCCATCCTGTCTTCTCTGTGTCCTTTAAGCCCTTAGTGTGGTTCCCCAACTCCCTAGACTACTGCGTAGCCTAGTGGGTTGAGCATGTGGTATGTAGGCTATAGCCCTTAACTCCTTGGGTTTGAGGCTGACTTCAGACCAGCCTCATTAGTTTGCATTTATTGGTTTTTTGGTTTATTCTCTATTTGAGTTTCCTTGTCTCTGGTTACCCTCCTCGTGTTCTGTTCGGATTCCGTATTGTTCTTTTGTTTCATGTTCATTTCCCTAGTGTAGTGTTTTCCCTGGTCCCCGGTTCATAGCTCCTCAATTCTGTGTTTGTTAATTATTAGTTAATTCCACCTGTGTCCTGTTTCCAGTGTCTGTTCTGATTGGTTGATTGTTTTGAGTATTCACACCTGCCTTTTGTTAGTCCCCGTTATCTGTGTATTTTAGTGCCTGCCTGTGTTCCATTCTGGCGTTTGGTTGTTGTCTCACACACTGTTTATCCTGTGCTTTGTTTCTGTGTGTATTGGATTCCTGTGTTTAGTGTACTTATTTTTCCCTTGGTTCTGTTCCCTGTGTTGCCCTGCTCTTTATTAGTATTCCCCTGTGTTTTGTGGTTATGGCTTTTGACCTCGCTTGGTCCTTTATTTTATGGTTCTGTTAGTGGCGTTTT
The DNA here is from genome assembly GCA_026781065.1 of Mormyrops boulengeri. Lineage (NCBI taxonomy): Eukaryota > Metazoa > Chordata > Actinopteri > Osteoglossiformes > Mormyridae > Mormyrops > Mormyrops boulengeri. The sequence continues at coordinate 32,041,719 of JAODLD010000124.1, forward strand.
ACCCCTGTTCCGTTCTGACTCCTCGTGCTGCTTTTCTATGTAGTTTTACCCAGTGTATTTCATTTCTGTGATAAACCCCCTTGTGTCTGAGCCGCAAGTGGATCATCGCCACCTTCCTTTCTCTGCCTGCACCATGTCCAATGTTCCTGACAACCTATTCTTTTTTGAGTTCAAATTTGCCTTAGAACTAAAAAAGCTATTCCTTTTTTAATGTTACCAACCTTCATTTTATTTTTTCTTTACTGATTTTGGCACCGGTACCGGTATCGGAAAAAACACCCAAACGATACCCAACCCTACGGTTGACTGCCCTGCGGCTTGCTGCAGTACTAAAGAATGGCCAGCAGAGGGAGCACTTAGCAAGACAGTCTGGCTCCTGCGTCAAACACGGGCACCTCATAGACACAGAGCCAGACGGGACTTCTGGTTGGAACTAAACTCAAGGTCCACAGTAGACCTTTAGTGGTTAAAGGCATGGATGTCATATCTTTGAATGAAGGTTAATTGACATGATGGCATGATATCACTGAATCATGGTTAATGGACACGATGACATGATGCCATTGAATCAGAGCACCCAGCCTGACAAGATTTATTGACACAATGATGTGATATAATTGAATCAAGGATAATAAACACAGTGCGATGATATTAACTAATCAGCAAATGAGCAATAAAAAAAAGGATTGCAAAAATGTCACCATTCTTTATGTTTTTGTGCAGGTGCCCAGTGCCACCCCCAGAAAGATGCCACCATGAGCGGCTTCCATTGTTGCCCACACTGAATCACTATGAAATAATCTCCAAGTGTAAAAAGTGTCATAATGAAGCTTTACAGATATCAGCCAGCAGGGGGCTCAGGGATTAAGGACATGCTGTTGTACCTGAACTAGTGTAATATGGCATCCATATGTTAACAGGCTTAAAAATCAGAGCTGATAATCTTCAGTGAGTGAATATAAAACCAATGTGTTAATAAAGGGGACATTTCATGGGCTTATTCTCATGGTTGCCCTGACAAATACAGTCACAAGGGAATTGCATAGTACATATATAGAAATAAATAATATTGCACAGTGGGTTGTGTATGAATAAGTTAATGGCGTGTGAAGGTGAAATGTGTACCTTAGGAGTCTGTGTATTTCTATGGAGCCCCGGTGATGATGATCCATGTTCCATGGAGAACAAAAAGCTCACTGTTTGTCAGTGTAATTCTTAGTGGATTTCAGGTTGTAGGAGGGGCCTGACTGATGATATAAAACAGTGTAACTGAGCTGAGTGGGCCGGGGTTGGGTTACAGCAGAGGGGCCCCTGGGGCAGCAGCGCCATGGCAACTATCACAGAGGGGTGTTAGCTCCCCAGAGCGCTGTCAAGGTTGACCGGGGCTGTGGGGCGAGGCTCGCTGTCAGGGGATAAAAATGACACCATGTGTGACACTGTTGATACCCTCAGCCACATTGACACTCAGAACTGCAGCACCATTCTCAATCCCATGATCCTCAGTCACGGAGCACAGGGCATGCTGGGATTTGGGGGGTTTAGAGACTTTTGGCCCCAGTCCTGACAGGGGGTGACCACACACCCATAGGCGTGTTTTGTGCGTGAGTGGCCATTCTGTCACGGTGATCAAGCATGTCACTGTCAGTGTACACACGCACGCACGCACACACACACACGCACGCACGCACGCACACACACACACACACACACACATTTCACATGCGTCTATATGAGAGCATGGTGTAACTAGCCTCCACCCAGTCACAAGCTTGGCCCAGCCCAGACAGACTTTCATAAGAGTAGGGTGTAGAGAGGCTCCAGCCAATCACAGGCTTGGCCCAGCCCAGACAGACTTTCATAAGAGTTGGGTGTAGTGAGGCTCCAGCCAATCACAGGCTTGGCCCAGTCAAAACAGATTTTTGAGCTTTTTTATTGAAACACCCCCATGCCCCCAGAGCCACTCTGGCCTGCTGGCATTTTCTGGAACTCACCTTAGCCTGTTTATCTCCCAGCCCTTTTTCCTCGACATCCTCACCCAGATAATCTGTTGGGGTGATTTGTTACCAAGGGGGACTCAGAGTGGCAACAACATTAGTCCTGCTGGGGGGGATTGGGGGTTGGCTGGGGAGCAAGGAGGTGTGGCCCTGGAGACCTCAAAGGAACATACACTGTAAAAAAGACAAAGTTAATTCCAAGGAAACTTACTGCACTAGATTTTTCATCTAGAGTTTTGAGGGCAACTCAAACTTCCAAGTTTTTAAGAACACCACCTATTGTTATGCTGAGTAATTATTTTTTGTTCAGATAATTTATCTTTCATATATAAAAAAACTTCTAATTTTTAGTTTTACATACTAAGAATTCCTAACAATAAAAGTTGTTCTAACCTATTGTCTTTTCATGATATTTATCTTTCATATGTATAAAGACTTTAAAATTTGAGTTTAGCATACTAAGGCTTCACCCATTGCCATGCCCAGGGGTACAAAACAGTGCCCAAAGATGTGGGGGGCTGGGCTTGAACTGGCAATCTTTGGATCAGAAGCACAGAGGTTTAACCCACGGGGCCACATGCTGCCCCCTCTGGACTACAAACCCAGCCTCAGCACATGTGGGGGCCCTTGAGCAAGGCCTGTAACTCCCAGCTCCATAGGCACCACAACAGGTAGCTGCCTTTGACAGTCGAGTTTGCTGTCATTCCCCACAGGGATCCTCTATTACTATCAGGTTTAAAATAAACATGCTAGTTGAACTGTTGTGTTATCTTCATATATAATAATTATTTGGCTCATAAGTTGTGGTTTTGAATTCTTAGCTTGTTTAACTCAGATTTTTAAGTTTTTACACATATTAAAGATAAATCACCTGAACAAAAGAGAAGTTGGCACAACTTTTGACATTTGTAGTTCATAGTATGTAAAACTAAAAATCATAAGTCTTTATAGATATGAAAGGTAGATTACCTGAATAAAAAATTACCTGAATGAAACAATAGGTGGTTTTCGAGTTCGAGTGGTCGAAACTCAAAAATCTAGTGCAGTAAGTTGCCTTGAAATTTTAGGTTGTCTTAACCTTTTCTTTTTTACAGAGTATCAGGCAGGATTTTAGCAGTCAGCAGTCAATCAGCAGCCTCTGGAGGAAGGAACAAGTTTCCCGTTGCTCACCGACGCAGTTATCATTCCACGAGCGTATGTGGGAGCACTAAGTCCTGGAGTTGACCGCTGGACACTGATCTGGGGTCGGGTTTAACTCCGAACTTCGGATAATGTGAGGCGACAGAGCAGCGGTAGTGTCTCTACTGTATCCTATTCTTTATACACCCGTTAATTACAATTAAATTAAAGAATGTGCAATGCAGCAGATTAAACATGTCATTAAAAAACTTTTAATAGGTAATATATCGTCTAAAGTTCAATATCTGTATACCTATATAGGCCTATGACTATAATTTAAATAATTCTAAAATAAAATGTGCATCTGGTTTAAACTGGTTGCAAGTATGTAACATTTGCTGATTCTTTAATCTATTACGTGTTGTTTTGACATGTTCGGGGCCTTCATGCTCCTGTTCATCCCCCCGAGGTGATCGGTTTGGGTCGTAACTGAACTACTGCGCGTGAAAAATCCTGTGGGGGGAAAAAATATAAGCTTCTTGAAGTTAAGTATAAGCAACTCTGGGGAACAAAAAAACAAAGTCCTAATGTTCGCAAAAGCATCCAGGGAAATCTGCATATCAGAAGGAAAGTGCACGGTGGTGGCCGAGTATGTGTTTTTCGGTTCCAAGGAAACCGTCGGTACTTCATACCCACCACCCCTTTCAACGACGTGTTGCTGCTTGCGGAACCGAGGAGCGGAAGAGGCTTCACACGTTGCTGCGCTGGGGGTTCCAAATGCATAGGGCCGGGGGCTCTACTGCTGTTTCCAAATTAATGATGTTGACAGATCTATGATTGTTTAACTTACTTAGTACAGAAATGCACATTAATGAGAAATGGGCTTGTGAAAAATTTAATTTACGAAATTCCGACTACTGCAGCAAATAGTCGGTTGCAACTTCACCCACCAATTATATTGCGCAAATACAATGATTTTTCTTTACGGTCTGTTCGGTGCTACGTACAAAGGACATAATGTCCTGATTACAAGTAAGACGTTGTAGAAGGGATTTTGTAATGCTGGAGTTATTCCCTGGAAGGAGATGTGTGTTTTTATTTCCGCTTGTATTTCGTGATGACAGCGTGAAATGCGGATGCAGTTTCAGCAGGTCTTCCTTCTTGTCTGGAGGAGGATCGTCATCAGCCACAACAGGCTGAAGAGTGTGCCGCTTTCGTGAGGGTCTCCGGTTCACCACACGATTATGATCAGGGCGCACTGGAGAGCATGAACCTACACGCCTGATCTCCGTGAAGCCCGCCAGTTCTCCTTTAGGCTCCTTCGGCCAGGGAATCTTGTAGGCGCTTCACTAATACTTTTACAGTAATGTTTCACAACAATTTCACTGCTGCGGTACGAGGGTGAGGTGAACCTGGAGGAACCTTGGCTTTCTTCCGAGATGAAATACCATCAAGGCGCCAAACCCAGTAAAGAACGGAAAACATTGTGGGGTGTCAATGTGGAAGGAAATTAGAGGTGTAAAGTAACCGAGTACAAATACTTCGTTATTGTCGGTGTTACACCGAAAAAGGCATCCCTGCCGTAGAACGCATCCCTGTGTCTAAATGATCGATATGTCGCTGATCTGAAACGAGTTGAGCTACTTTGTCGAGTTACGCTACCTTA
>JAODLD010000124.1:32090375-32110401 GCA_026781065.1 Mormyrops boulengeri
ATTATTTTAGGACTTAGATTTGGGGGATGCCATATAGCTGCACTTACTGGCATTGTGTCACTAAATAGATTGTTTACACTGACAAGGGGAGAACCCCCTCCCCACTCTCAAGGTTGTCGGGGTGGGGGCTGAATAACCTCAGAGCACCGCATTGGATGGTCTTCAGGGACAGCCTTCCTTTGCGTAAACTATGCTTCTTTCCCAGAAACCGTCCTGAAATATGGGCACATGTGTGTCAGCATATGCAGGCAGCCTGTGGAGGGGGGGCGGGCATTGCAGGGTCACGGCCACAAAAAATGGCCACGGGAGGGGGGGGGGCAGCTGGCAAACTGAAGCCAGGCCAGGAGGACCTGACGCCCGGACACTGAATCTAAATTGAGATTCATCTGATAAAGAGGAGAAAGAAGAAGGACATGGCTGGTTATTTTCACTGCAGGTCCTGAGTGCTCGCCGTTAGCATTCAGATACTAATACCAAGTCAGCAGTAGCAGTGCCAATACAGCAGGGGGAGCTACTCCACTGGAATATTCATTATCTTACCTGAATATACAGGAACAGCTTTATGAAGTAATTGAACAGCAGCCCCGTATACCCTAAGGAGCTAGTTGCCACTTGCTCCTCCAAGTGCCGACCCGCGCGGTGCAGTGTCACAGCGTAGCGCACCGCAATGGGCTGGGTACGCTCACACGTGGCTCTCCCCCCATCTCCAGGAGATCCTCTTGAGGAGTTTGGATAGATTGTCTATCTTTGTATCTTTGGAAGCATGCTGTGTGAACCATGGGATCCAAGAAGTGACAGAAAATCAACAGGCAGCATGAAAATACTTTGATTAACAGCATGTCAAGAGGGCAGCAAGGTGAGGGTGTTGGGGGAAGGTGGGGTCACCCGCACACTGATGCCTTTGGATGGTAGATGGTGTCATTGTTACCAAGCTGCTGTCAGTGGTGTTACAGTCACACAGTGTTACTGTACACGGCTGGGCTCTTGGACTTTCCCAGAATGCCAGTCTCCTGGCACCAACCGAGCAAACCAGGCAGTACTGTACCCACTAGGAGGACCAGATGGACCCAGGCGACAGCTCGTTGTCACTATGGGCCTCCCTGGCAGGGTCTGAAAGTGGAACCTCCATGAACTCCTGGTCAGTTGTAATCCCCTGGATCTCCTTGTCCACAGGGGCGGACCGGGATGTGGTGTGCCGTTCCTCTGGGGGACTCTGTCAGTGCTGGGAGAGGGCAGTCATACCCCTCCTCCCCCCAGAAAGGGGGAGTGGTTGGAGAGTGCCAAATGGCTACTGGTATTGGGAGTGCAGGCCGTTGGGGGGTTGGGGGGGGTTATCTGAGGCTGAGAGGGCTTTTTAGAAGCTATTAGGCAGATGCCGCTCCAACCTTTCAGAAACAAGGAGCAGGAGGACTGTGAAAGAGGAAGGGGGGGGTCTGAGGGGGGTCGATCACGCCGTCACTGCCCTTGAAGGACAGGGGACCATCGGTGACGAGCCATCCTGCTTAATGCCTGCATACACAGCGGCCCGTCAGCCTAAGCTGCCTATGTTCTGTTGCTACCTCCTGTCTGCCTTAATAGAGGTACTTCATTCATTTCTGTGGGGAAACTGGGCAGGTCTCACACACCCCACTTTACCCTCCATCAGAGACATAGACACACATGTATATAGAGGTATTTGAGGTCAGAGCTCAGGGTCAGACAGCAAGCAGCATCCCTGGAGTAATTGGGGTTAAGGGCACAGCAATGGAATCACTCTGCTCACCATGGGATTTAAATTAACGACCTTCTGATGACCTTCTGATCTGTAGTAATGGCGGCCCCAAATGGTAAAATTCAGCATTGGTGATATATAGCACCTCACTATTGTCACTATATCCACAGAATATGTTTTTTATTGTACTATCTAGAGGGTGTGTGGGTTTTAAAAAGCCCTGCACAATGGCTATAGTAATAGTGCCCCCAAGTGGTCCAATAGGTGTATTGTAATGCACATAGGCTGTGTGGGTTTAAAAACGTGAACTCATTGAGAACTGAGCAAGCAGGGCAGAGTTTTAGAGATGTGAAACAAACACCAATATACAGTTAAATGCTTAATAAAAAACAGGCCTGTGATTTTAGAGCCCATTTAAGCTGGAAAGCAGTGCTGATCAGGGGTCACGTTCAGGGTGCTGCTAATCTGCTTCCAATTGGAGAGTTTCTCACATTGAACAGTAGGTGGAGCTATAACACAGAAAATGTCTGTTCTGTTCATTCCGCTTGACACAAGCGGGATAGGGCCTTTCGTGTCTGGAAACCCGGTCCTGCTGAACATTCACTGGTGTGAACTTGATCTTTAGAGCCCTAAATGGCCCCAGAGCTCACTGTTGGCCATGCCTTAGTTCCAGAATACGCCATTGGTCAGGCCTGGGTGCCAGAACATGCCATTGGCCAGGCCTGCGCCCCAGAACACGCCATTGGCCAGGCCTGCGCCCCAGAACACGCCATTGGCCAGGCCTGAGCCCCCACATGACAGAACACAGGCAGAATCAGGCTGAAAGGGCAGCTGTGGCAGGTCAGAGGAGGCAGCAAGATAATGCAATAGGACGAACTAGGCTGCTGGGAGGCGGGGCTAACATGGACACGCTGTCATTTGCCAGGTTCTGATTGGTCCTTGTCCTTCCCACGTCACCTCGCCTGCACATTAAAGCTGAACACTGAGAGCACTGTCCCCTCACAGGCTGTGCCGCACATGCCTTTCTTGCAAATCAGGATTAAAACGGCCTCTTCCTTAGGCCCCTAGTTCCACTTTAATATGCTATCTGGGACATGTTTGTTTCTAATTCTGGATGGTTTACCATCTCCTCCGCTCCTGCGAACATCCCAGAGATTGGAGAGACAGGATAATTGCATCCCGCAGAAACATAAAGCGGATAATCGCGACACGGATGGAAAAACACCAGGAAGTCTACTTGTTTGGCGTTTTGAAAACACACAGCAGGAGTCCTGGCAAACAGCCTCCTGCAGGTCCACAGTCAAAGCAAGCAGCTCCCCCCCTCTCCCTGCACCCCCCCTGCTCTGTGCCCCCACTGCTCTGGGGGGGGGGGTGTCTCCCACATCAGTGAGCTTTACCATGCAGTTGATGGCAGGACGGCCCCACAGCAGAAAGGTGACTATGGTGAAAAGGAGCTTGAAATAGCAGCAGGTCGGAGTCATGGCTCTGCTTGTACAGACCTGTTAACCTGAGGCCGTTATCTGAGGCCACCTGGGTTTGGTGTCTCGCACAACGGGACAAGTCTTGGCTGAGAGCCCCATTTAAAAGTTATGCTTGCTGATGCCCTAGAACGGTGCCCCTAGGAACCTCAGCTGAGGAGCCCTGATAACTGGGGAAACTTTCCCCACTGCTTCTGGGCCTCTGCGCCCATCTTCCTGCGGCTGGATGTGGGACCTGTGCTCTGTCGCTCTGCCCTGTATAAAGCTGCCAGCCTCTGCTGCAGAGATCAAGGCCATTTGGGACCAAAAAGCAATGGATAAGACGGCTGTGAGCTGAACCTCAAAACACTGAAGGAACCGGCTGTTTTTTGGGGCGCTGGGTAGTAGAAGGCAGTACAAGGGAAAGAGAGACACAATGGAGCTCTAGGATCTAGTTCAGGAGTCTCTGGGCTCAACCCAACACAGCAAAAAATGTTTAAGCAAACTGTCCATGTGACTGGCAGCCAAGCATACCGTCCCCAAGGCCAAACACGTGATATACAATACGGCCCACTCACAGAACAAGGCTCACTGAGGCACTACGCAGAGCTCACGTGATTAGGTGTCAAACCGACATCCATGGCTTCCAGCTCTTGGCTGATAAGAGGACCATATGAGTTTCAGTATCTGTCCAGCTCAGGCTCCAAAAGCTGATGGCGTACCTGGAGGAGAACGCTGCGGGGATCTGAAGGTAGCTTTCAGCCAGGCCTTCGATGTCTGTCATGGAAGATGTCGATGTTTCTGCAGATTGTTTAGACCATCCGGTGCTGGATTTCATCCCATCCTAACAGCTGCCAAACCAGGTAGAATTTCCCTAATACTGAATGCTTTCTATGAAATAGATTAGAGTGCAGAGTCACAACTCCCCAATGCCTATAGATCAGGCACCATCAATAGTAAGTGGTCTGCTAACGACACCGGGACAAGGTCAGTGTTCTGTTTTAATCCTTTAATTCCCTCACGTCTCTATGGAGGCTGTATTAATGCTATACATCTTGACCCACTGAAGTCAGACTGTGATATATAGTGTCATATAGTGTCATCATCTATCACCTTTTAACTATTTGTTCTGGGCTGCGGGGGCCCTGGATCTTATCTCAGACAGCATAGGACACAAGGCTGATGGAATGCCAGTCCATCCCAGGATGTATACAAACACACTATGGAAAATATAAAGATGCCAATGAACCTCTGGACTGAAGGAAACCACACCTGCACATGAATAAGGTGGGAGGATTCATACATCCTGGGGGGAGCATGTATGCTAATAATTCTAGGGCTGTTATCTCTCCTGCCATGCGAGTGGGCTCAGTGAGGAACGGGCCCCCCTGGTGATCTGCGAATCTCTCAGCTGACTGAACTGAGTGCCAGTAATGGGTGCTTTAAAAGCCTGATCGGAGCTTATGACTGCCTGTCAGCTTTTGCATGAGATTTGATCCCACGTTTACTGGCTCATCGTTGCCATGGCAGTGCTCACACCGATCAAGTGCCCTTAAAACTCACCAACCGTGATCCATCCTAAACATTTCAATCAGCAAGAAAACAGTAGTCCTGGGGTCTGTATTAAAGGCTCCCTCAGCACCAGGAGTGACGTTCTCTTCTTCTGAAGTCCCACAATAGCATGCGAGTCGGTGAGGACACCAAGCTCACACGAGATCCTAAAGATGTGTAGCTTGACTCTGTGGGCTCCTCTAGAGATACTGATGTTCTGCATGACAAACCAGCATCTCCACGCCACGCTGGTCACACTCGGGATCAGAGCCACTCAGCTCGTCTGCTTCTGCTCAGGACTCCGCAGTGGCTTCATTGTGGGGTTTCTGGCACCTTCCATGGGACTTCATCTCCTTCTGTCGTTTCCTGCTTCCTTGAGCTTGTAATTAAGTTAATCTTATCCAGCTTTACTTTTGTTTATAGAAGTATTTCTATTTTCTCCTGTTTGTGCAACCTTTGACTTTCTCTGCGGCGTCTGAGGCGTTGTGAGGGAGCAGCACATAAACAGGGGGGGTCTAGGGGGCAGGACCCTGTCTCCCTGGTGCAGGACGCTCCAATCTGTGCACAGATGCACCGCCAGCCTTTTCTACTGCCTTAATCATTTTTTTATCAGGTCAGCTTGTTTTTATGGCTGGAGTGACCCCAAGCTTTGTGAGCCAATGTGGATGGTCCTGGTTCCTCAATCCTGTCGACCAGACCAACAGTAGGGACAGCGTTTGGCTCAGCAGGTTAGGGTGCTATGTCTATGATCAGAGAGTCACCAGAGTAATGTCACCATCGGACGCTTAAGCCAGGCCCTTAACCCCAATCGCACCACAGACAGGCTGACCCTGCTTTCTCAGTTGTACATCGTTTTGGATAAAAGTGTCTGTTAAATAAGCAAAGATGGAATGTGCAGGCTTCTGCTGTGCTCTACTGGTGCGCTATCCCATAGTCAGCCACTAGAGGTGCTACTGCTCCAGCTGTCAGGGTGCCAATGACGATGCTTAATCTGAAGCTGTGGCTTGGGGCGGTTTGGCGATTGAGTCACGTGGAGCAGCGGCAGCCGTCTCTGTCTTACCATGAGTGCCGAAGTCCAAGATGCTGGCCCTTCGCATCCTGTTACGGGCCTGTGACGGTATGTTCAGATACCCTATGTTTACATTGCACAGTGTATTTATTGTTATAATTGTACTTATTGTCTTATTGTATTTGTTGTCTTATTTGGCACATGTTTTGGGTTTAATTTGGTTTACTGAGCGCTGGAAGAACATAAGGTTTTCATTGCACAGTGTAACTGACTGTTTACTGTGTACATAACAACAAACTCTCAAATCTTGAATCTGGTAGGCAGGGTTTCGCAGAAAGGGGGCTTTTCATCGAAATGGGGGCAGGATTCTGCTGTATTTCATGCTCAGTTTGCCAGGTCACAGGAACAGTAGGGGGGAGGAGGGTGGGAGACACTGTAAATTGCTACCTGTCTCAGTCTCTCATCTGCCTTCTGTAATTTGTCAATTGGACAACAAAAGTGGTTGGGTCAAGAAGCTGAGGATGCAGAATCATCTGGAATCTCCGGGAGGGCAGCCAGGCTTACTCTGTATCGGTGCAGGATCTGATGGAACTCCACGGGAGCCCTGAAATCAGGACAGGACGGCTGGGGGGCTCACAGCCACTGGGACAGATCTGGCGTTCTTATTAGATCATAGCATGAAGAATTAAAAAACAAGCTTTACCATGTGGGCCAGTCGCAGCCTCCTGCTCCTGCCGGTACATAAAGCCTCCATGACACGCTATCCCATGCCTCTCCCAAGCTGGCTCTCTACTGCCCCCTACTGCTGCACAAACTAAGCACTGACTTTCCCCCTGGTGAGACTCTGTGTTTTGCTGGAAAAATCCTACATGGGAGTGGATGCTCTCTCATGCTGTCAGACATAACAGGGTGTCCCACTTTTCTGCCACCTCACCATGAGGAACATTCTGGAATACTGAGGGGCCAGTTTGCTAGAAACCCGAGATCCACATTCTTCAATTTGTTCTTCTGAATGTTTTGTGACCAGAACAAAAAAAAACACTTTTGTGAACCATTTAGCCATATCATCCTAACTGAAACCAGGCATCTTTAGTATAAATAGAAAGAACATAAATAAACTTTACCCCAAAATATGATTTATTTCTAACAGGACTCTTTCCAGAAGGTTTGCTTTCTTAATGCGTGCACTGTCACGATGGTCCCTCTCAGAACTGAGAATGGACATGGTTGTGGGTGGTTGACCCATCCTTGGAGGACCTTCAGGCTCGTCTTGAACTTGCACACTTTACTATGTTGGCCTCTGACCCCCCCCTCCACCCCCTGCAGCTAGTAATGAGCTCTCACTGGTGCCCCTGGGGTCAAGTCCAGGGCTCATTCCACCGGGGCTGTTTTAAAGGCTGTGGATGGAGGGGGTCTCCATGGAAACACAGGCTGCCTCTGTCCTCACGGCTCCCGGTTTTAAAAAGGACAGCCAAGCCTCGGGACTGCGACGTCGGCCAGGGCACCCACTCAGCGGACCATGGGGACAGTATGTCAGGAAGCACACTGGAAAGTGGTGGTTTTCACATATCCCATCATGCTCCTTCTGGACACACACAGGTGCAAGTAGAGCATGGGGCCTGAGCACAGGACCAGTCATTTATCTGGCACCCCTGGGGCATTTCTTTTTGGGGGTGAGGGGTTAAGGATGCATTGGAGATGTGACTATTCTACTGAGCAGGGGTTCAAAATGCCGACCTTCCGATCACCAGCACAGAGGCCAAAACCACAGATCCACACACTGCTGCATATCTAAAAGCGCCAAAACTCTGCCCACTGCTGGGCACTTATGCTTTTTAACTTTTCTGATGGACAAGGAACCAGAACCAGGACCAGATCTGGGGTGGTATGGGCTGGCTTGCCTGACCTAGCAGACACCTTGTCTTGCAGTGGTGACGGCTTCTCATTTCATCACGGCCTTCTCGTATGCACCTCCAACGTACCCTCTGTGGCAGTGCCGTCCTGAGTGTACCAAAAACCACACTCGGCCCCAACACACACTGTGCCACCTCCCGCTGAGATACACAGCACCATCACCTGCATTCCCAGCTTCAGCCTGTCAACACGGCTCCTGCTGTCCCACGCCCCCATCCTGGTAATACATCCACATGAAAATACAGAAGGGCTCCTGGCAGACCTCCAGGCCACCGGGGGCACTAAAAACTCACCACACATTTGTTCTAACGCATCACAGCTTGACTTTGTGACCTTTTTCTGACTGCTGGCTACTTTTCTCCTTCTGCTTACAGCCTTTATTTGGGTGTTTTTTGGCTCAGCAAGTTATCGGAAGGTCATAGGTTGAAATCCTCGGGCTGGCAGATTGAGTGTGCCTTTGACTAGCCCTTAACCCCCAATTGCTCTGGGTTCTGTCTGACCCTGCTTTCTTAAACACATGTCACTTTATATATACTGTAATCATCTGCTCCATAAATATAATGTACTGTGTTGACTGTGACCACTCTGCGAATCCAGGAATATTATCAAGGTGGAGCACAAAAAGTGGGGAGGAGATGGAGGAGCAGCTGGGCGTGAGCACTTCTCCCATCATCCACAGAGTTGGCACGTTTCTTCCGATGGGATTCGCCTCCTTCCACTTTGAATTGCAGAGTCAGACAACAAACGTGGACAAGCAGGATCTCTGCAAAATCGACCACGTGACAATGAAGCGAATCAAGCTGCGTCCTTCCGGAGGAAGAAAAACGCGACAACGCCGTCAGACAGACTCCCTCCTGAGGACTGTTTCCCGCCCGCTCTAATATTCAGAGCCGCTAAGAGCTCAGCCCCCTGTGATCACGGGACGTTTGGGGATGATGATTTTTGGATGGAACAGTAACATACGTGAGCCTCCCTTCTCCATGCCGTTGGCCTCGTCGTTCTCGTTAGAGACATAATTAACGAACATCCCGATACCTTCGTATGATGTCACTGAAGCCATTGCAAGGCATGCTGGGAACATAACTATCTTTGTTTGGGATGGGGGAGGTGTGTGTGTGCGGCTGTCCTAAAAACGAAGGGAAGATCCCACCCCAGGAAGCAGGCGTGCACCGCAGAAGCTGAGAGACCCGGCTGGACGCGGCAGTCCCGGTGACTGCAGCAGGACGATGTAAACAGAGTCGCCAGCACACGAAATCTTTTCCAGATGGATCTGACAACCACACACACACACAATTCTCTGCAGAACACCCCGGAAATCCATGCTGTTTCCGTTTCTTCCTGTTCTCCTGACAGAAAAATGAACGTAAATTACAAAATGTTGAGCTTACAGTTAAAAACCACATGATCACAGATTTCTGAAGATACCTCCCAGGAAAATGGGCTGATATATTTATGAGTCTCACATCTGTGATAAACAACTGACATCCGTTTTGATTTGTATTTTGCCATTTTCAGCGGGAATCCCAATTTAACCCTGCAGCCTCCATCAGAGTTTGGAGAGACTTACAGAGTAACAGCACCTGCGCCCAGGCATCCATGTCCCGCTGAGAGGGAGCCTTCTCTCCGCTCGGCTGAGAAGGCCGACACACACTTATCCGGTGAGCTTGGGGTACAGCCAATAACAGAGTGGGTCTGCGGCAAGAAAACAGCAATTAGGAAAATAATAGGGTGACCGAGAGTCAGGACCACAGGACCGCAGTTTGTGGTGACAGCCAGCAGGTGGTGTGGCAGTTCAGCCATTCAGCACAGCACTGGAGTTCAGCCCCTCGGCACAGATTGAGTGTCACTGAGCCATCAACATATGAACTCAACTAACATAAGATACAGTGCGCACAAAGTGTGGGCCAATGCCAGTGCCACATGTGCTCACTAAGAGGTGCATTGTGGGAAATGAGTCACATCTGCTGTCCAGAGCAGCCTGGGAAGGGAAGCTTTTTAAGTAAAAAAAAACAAAAAAACAAAAAAACAAACTGAACAGAAAGGACTTCTTTGGGAATGCTAGGATACAGTATTTTGAGACTGGCTGCAAATATGGTTTAGTTACTTGGAAAGGAGAGGCTGCCCTTCTCAGGAGTTTCATATTTATGCAACACTGCACTCAATTGCTCAGGGTCTTTCATTTTTTGGAAATTTGAGTGGCACGCCTGTGGGTGACAAAGCCAGTATCTAACACAAGAATAACGTTTTCCATTCAGGAGTGGGTTCAGACTAAGTCACCATGGGAACGACAGCGCAGTCACGTGCTGTTATGAATAATATGACTTTGAGGGATACCACAGTAACTGATATCAGCTGATGGATAAGGAGAGTAGGGCAAAAAATTTGCTGCTGAGAACAGCACTCCTGGCCACACACATACACACACACACACATAGACACAGACAGACAGACACACACACACCCACAGATTAAGTATCTATATCTTTGTGAGGACCATCCATTCCTTTCTATGGACAAAACCCTAATCCCAACATGACAACCTTAACCCCAGCCCTAAATTTAACCATAAGTAACCAAACAAAGTACAAGGCTTTTGGCACTTTCAGTTTTTTGATTACATTCACAGATTTTTATAAAATTAAGTTTTCCTTATGGGGACTGAAAAAGTGTCCTCACTAGGTCATAATTAATAGCATAAAATTATGTTTTTATCACATTGTGAGGACATTTGATCCCCATAATGTAATACAGTATGAGTACATATGCATGAGTACAGCCACAGGTCCATCGGACTGCAGGTGTGAGAAGGTGCCTGCTAATTAATATTCTAATAAAATTCTGCCTTCTAATATTGTTCATAAACCTTAACAGTTTTGAAAAAAATACAAAGGTAAACTTAACTTTAAGATACACAAAAGCACCTGTGTCAGCACCCCGCAGGCAAACAGGTGACCAGGCAGCCCCCCACATCAGCACATCGAGTCTCAGCTCCCGGCGCTGGGTCTGGCACCAAGGGGATGCTGGGTAAACAGTTCACAAGGAAGATGTGCATAATGCTGTGCCCTTGATCTACTTCAATAAACACCTTGTTTATCGGGCTGCAGCTAACACTACGGGGAATGGAAACCATCTTTCATAACACCTAGATTTCCGGCAACTCATCCCCTTAGTGGCCTGTCTGTCACAGGCAGACATACCGTTATTTTAAAAATAAGTTAATCCCTCTCTAATCATTAGTCACTTTGATTCACACTAATCCTTTTGGTCACCACACGCACAGAGACTGGGAATAATCACTGATTAGTGACAGATATGAAGACACACACAGACCCTGTCAAGTATGAACTTGCAGCGACAGAACAATTTACCTTTCTTTTAATGTCCAGTAAGATATCGTTGCAGGGGGGCATGAACAACCGTCTAAATGGACCAGAACGACTTAGGCACATTCACAGGACACTCATTCATTCACCGTATGACACATAATGCAATGTTATTTATTTCTGAGCCATTACTATGGAATTCTGTGCAATACATTCCCTGACATTCTTTGCACTGTCACTGTTTATTGTTGTTTGTCATATTTTGCTACCATTTATTACTCTCTAAATATCTTTTGTTTTCTCTCAGTGGGTGTACTGTGCAACTGAAAACCTGCAACTTAATATGCATGTACATATGTATGGATAAGGGCTGTCAATCAATTAAAAAAGTCCATTTTGCAATTAAACAATTTGATTAAAAACTTGTTTTTGTTAAGACAAAAGCTTGTTATAATGCATATTTAAATGTAAAATCAATCACCAAATTAATGTAGAATAATCACAAAGGATGTATATTTCAGATATAACAATGTAGTAGGTCATGAATGACAACAGTACTATTATCTATCTATCTATCTATCTATCTATCTATCTATCTATCTATCTATCTATTTCCTCCAAAGTACATACTTAAGTATTTACATACATATACACTGTGATACTTTGTGTTTGATGATCTAAGCAAATCATATATATAAGAGTCTGTATATAAGAGAATGCTGCCCTTAGCTGAATAATAAGCGGCTGTAAGCAAAGTTGCAGTGCATTTCAGCTCCCTATTATTTAGGTATATTTAGCCTGCGTAAGGAACTTGGTCCAGGCTGAGTACACAAACACAGGGCCACCTCTAACTGAAACTGAACCTGCAGTTCACCAGCATCCCCAGCAGGGGGAGAAAATGAGATGACCAGGGTTCTGTTTCACCATAAGGACACTGGATTCTGAAGCAACCCTGTTACAAAAAGCAGTTCTGCTCTAATCCCAGGCAAGCGGTCTGAACCGCGAGGAAGCTTAGAGACAGTGATCAATTAGTGATGTTAGCAGGCGGGCCACGCTGCACAAATCACTCAGGAACAGCACGGGGCTGCCTCCCGCGTCATTGCGCCACCAGCTGGTCCAATGTGAACCAGCAGCCCAGACACAGAACCTGGAAGAAGCACACAGGGCTCAGAGCTTCAGCACTCAAACCCGTTCCGCATAAACAGGAAAGAAAACAACAGCATCACTGAAGAGGAGTAAGACACAGAAACTCATAGCAGTACATGCGCGATCCACAGACTTATCAAGACTTATATAGTGTTAGTGTGTGCGTGTGCCCGCTGGCTGTTTTCCTCCCTTGTCTGCAGACATGGTGTAACACACGCACACACAGACACAGACACACACATGTGCAGTCGGCTGCTCCCATGCAAGGCTGCTCTCCCCCAGCCTCTGCCACAACGTTCCTCACTGGGGAGGGACTGTCCAGATTTAGCTTTTTGCTGCTTATTTGCGGCTGCAGTTGTGAGTGTGTACCCCCCCCAGGCCGGTGCAGCCAAACTCCTAATGACAGGTTAACAGAGAGAAGAGGGCGGGGCTCTCCCTCCCTCATTCCCCCCCACTCTCCACAGGGCTGGGGTGGCCCAAATCCCACTCTGACCATGTGGTAGGGGAGCGTGGGCCCCTCTTGCCTCCCCCCAGGACCTTCCCTCCCATGTTTTGGCTCAGTGAAGCCCCCACTGGAGCCAGTTAACCGCTGTCTGCTCAATCACCCATCTGGGCCCAAACACAACCATCTGTAATAATTCCACACTCACCCTCATTGTGCAGCCAGATATCGAGAGAAGTGTCCAGCACAGCAGTGTGGGATATGACCATAATAGTATTTTAGCTCATTTCATCATTTTCTAAATTCCACCTGCTTCCCTAAAGTCAGTCAGCTTCCCTAAATTCCAGAGGCTTCCCTAAAGTCCATCAGGTACCATAAAATCTTTCTCCTTCCGTAAAATTCGGCAACACTCATGAAGCAGATATGAAAGTAAGATGGAGCGAGGGGTTTCAACTGAAGGATTCAGCTCAGTGGCAGAGCAGAGCAGAGCAGAGCAGAGCTGGGGGCCTGACTGCCCGACAGCCCTGCTAAGAGACTGCCGACGAGTCGCCCCTCACACCACAGACGCAGTGTTCCTTTGCAGTTGCAGTGTGCCCAGAGGTGGCTGAATCCTGTTTCTGTTACTGTTTTGATAGAATACAGTTAGCAGTACATACACTGCCTGGCCAAAAAAAGAGTTGTCTTTCGAATTTAAAGTAAATTTTAAGTACTTAAGAGCCAAAGGTTGGATCATTATTACATCTCAGCAACATTATGCAGCAATACAGTGAAGTCAGCTGAGTACCTGAATCTCCTGAATGGCCAGGTTACCCCATCAATGGATTTTTTCTTCCCTAACAGCATGGGCATATTCCAGGACGATAATGCCAAGATTCATCAGGCATGAATTGTTAAAGAGTGATTCAGGGAGCATGAGGAATCATTTTCACATATGAATGGCCCACTGAGAGTCTTGACTTTAACCCCACTGAAAGTCTGAGGTATGTGTTGATGAAGACTTTACAGAGTGGTTCACCTATTATCAATACAAGATCTCGACGATAAATGGATGCAAATCTGGATGGAAAAAATGTTGAGATGTTGCATAAGCACATGGAAACAAGAGCATGAATGTGCACCATAATCAAAGCTAAAGTATGTGACTTATCATTTGGGCCAGGCAGGGTATGTAAGAGGCTCTTTCGTGGCATCTGTTGGGAGGTTAAGGGGGTGATTAGTTCTGTGGGGGGGTGGATGTTTTGGAGAACAGAACTGCGTGACTTGGGGAGCTTCCTACAAACCGCAGCTTTATATTTTGTTTTTCCCCTTTCGGGGGTGGGGTGGGGGGTGGCGTGACATTCGGTGGAACAAACAAAATAACCATCCGCAAAGGGGAGGAGTGTGTAATCACTGCTGCACTCTGTCAGGGTGGAGTGGGGGGTAACACAGCTCTGAGGAAGGGTCACGTTAAATCAAAGCAGCATTCATCCATCTGCACAGACTGCAAACCAATCAGTGAAGACAATTAATGTCACCCACCACCACTACAAGCTTTCTGACTACAGGTGGGCCAGCGGTAAAGCTTAAAGTGCAGTGCCACCAGGAAAGCCCAAACTGCAGTGGCTGACCCCCCCCCACCACCACTGCAAGCTTTTTCACTGCAGGTGTGCTAGCGGTAAAGCCCAAACTGCAGTGGCTGAGCCCCCTTTTTGTTCTAAGCAATGTTATAGCATTTCATTAATGGAAAAGGGTTTAATCCTCATCGCCATGACGACTTCATCGAGTGAAGTTTCATTTGTAGGCTTAGCTGTCAGTTTCTGCATCACTGTACTCCCCTCTCTCGCTCCACCAGCCCCTATCTCCCCCCATAATCCACCATCTCTCCCCCTTGCCCGTCTCTCTCTCCGTCTCCCTTCCCGGTCACTCTTTCCTTCTTCCCCCTCCCCATCTCTCTCCCCCCTCCCTGTCTTTCTCTCCTCCCTCCCCTGTCTCTCACTTGGTGTCGCACTCCCCTATTTCTTTTATCACTCTTCCCCACTCCCTCTCCCTATTTTTCACCCGCCTCCCCTTCTGTCACTCAGTCTCTCACTCCCCCATCTCACTTCCCCTCTCCCCATCTCTCTCTCACCTCCCCATCTCTCACTCATTCTCTCACTCCATCTCACTTCCCCCTCCCCATCTCTCTCTCACCTCACATCTCTCACTCATTCTCTTACTCCATCTCACTTCCCCTCTCCCCATCTCTCTCTTGGCTCCCCATCTCTCATTCAGTCTCACTCCCTCTTTCACACAGTCTCATGCTCTCTCCCCTCCCCCATCTTTTTATTCCGTTCCCCCATCCGTCTCTCTCCCTCTGCCCCTGTCTTCTGCTCCCTCTCCCTCCTTCTCCACCTATTTCTCCCTCCCTCCCCTTTCCCCTCCCCCACATCCCTCACTCCCCTCCTTCACACCCAGCCCCTCTTTGCTCTAGAACTGTCAGATCGCATTATTTCCTCCTGCTCTCAGAGCCTGCAGAAATGCCATGCAGGAACCTCGCTGCACCGACGCATTCTCCTGCTCCACTTTTCTCATGCTTATCTGCTGATGAACCACATAGGGCGGCACGCGCACACAGACACACGCACACTAACACACACACACACACACACACACGCACACACGCACACTAACACACACACACACACGCACACACACACATTTGTATTCATCATCTTTGTGGAGAATTCCATTAATTTCTAAAACCCCTATTAGCAAAACCCCTAATCGCAACAATGACGACCGTAACCCCTACCCAGCCAAAAAGCCAAACGTAACCCCCTCCTTAACCAATCGTAACCCCCTCCTTAACCAAACGTAACCCCCTCCTTAACCAAAAGTAACCCCCTCCTTAACCAAACGTAACCCCCTCTTTAACCAAAAGTAAGCAACCAAAACTGAAGACTTTTGACATTTTTAGTTTTTTGACTGCAGTCAAAAAGTATCCCCTTGTGGGGACAGAAAAAATGGTTCCCACAACGTCAAAATAACATGTTTTTATCACATTGTGGGGACATTTGGGAGATATATGCATAACCACCCCCCCCCCCCCACCCCCCAAACCCCACACACAACCCCCCCCCCCCCGCCCCCCCCCACCCCCCGGGGGGGGGGGGGCCTCTATTAATCATACGAAAACTTTGGAAGGTCAAAGACAAAGCGCTGCATAGAAACTGGTCATGATATTGATCTTCCTGAAAGATCAACTAAAGGAAAAAAAGACCACAAGGTCAAAAGGTGCAGAAATGAACTGGGGGGGGGGGGGGTTGGCCATTAAGACCCCCCTGCTCCCACAACCACAAGCTCAACACCATGAAAACACATGCTGGGCAGAGTCTGAGGATACCCCGATCGCAGGGCGGTGACGATGCATTCGGAACAGAATCGGTGCAGACACTCCTTGGTGGTCATGGTGTTCTTCAGCATGTCCAGGCAGATGGGGCACATCAGCTCGCTGTGGAGGCTCCGCGGGGACACCGCGATTTCCGTGCTGTCCATGATCGCTTCCTGCGGCAGACAGCCGTTAATTGATCGAAGGACCTTTGTGTTCCTGCCCAGAAAATTATGGCGACCGCACTGCAAATCCATAACCTCCACAACCTAACCTTAATTTACACCCTGGTACTACAGTAACAAATTACCATTAAAAGTTGGTCATTAGCTGACTAAACAAAAATCACACCTGTCCATCTAGGTATGTCAGACAAATAGAAGAAGCACTACCATAATCTCACAGTCCCCAGACCTCTCATGGCTAGACTACGCCCATCAGTTTGACACCCACCTGTGGCGTTCGGTGTAGCTCATATAAGCTGAGCTCCCACGTTTTGCTGGGGTTCTGTGCGTTGACTGGCGTGGCCATTGTGTCTCAGTGTCCTGGGTTAAAAAGGATGAGGGGCACCAGGATTACATTCCGATATAGTCAACAGCAAGAATATCTTCCCCCATGATATCACTCAGTAAACATTCCAGTATGGTTTAACAGTGTCCTGACGTCACGTATTGTGTTGCCTATTGGAATATTTTTAATTTATCAGATTTTTAAATATCCTGAACCACTCCAGGCGTCTTAGACTCTTAAGTGGTAAAATAACCACAATGATCATAAAATGTTAGGATGACCTGTTAGACATGGAAATTAAATGAGAGTTTAAAGTTGTTTGCCCACGTGTCCGGGCGGAGGTTCTTCCTATTTTTGCCCCAAAGAAATTAATAAATAATAATGTCGCCGCTGACCTTGCAATGAAAAACACGGGATCTCTCAGGAAACTCATTACTTACACGTTAATAAATCTCACGGTGGATCTCACGTATCGTCGATTAACGCGAACGCGGAGCCAGTAACCTCAATCGCGACGCCCGTGTAAAATGTATCCGCTAAAGGCGTCGCACTTTCGCACGTACTTCGTCCACCAGCAACTGTAGCGGAATAACTTCAAAAGAAAAGCGGCCGTCGCCAAGTCTGCGAATGTCACCGCTTATACCAGCACGGCCACCCATATGGCGTCTCACTACACATCGCTGGCGGTCGGGCTACATGCAAAAATACGCCATCTGGGCAAAAATGCAGAAAGCAGGTACATTGTATTTT
Source organism: Mormyrops boulengeri (assembly GCA_026781065.1). Lineage (NCBI taxonomy): Eukaryota > Metazoa > Chordata > Actinopteri > Osteoglossiformes > Mormyridae > Mormyrops > Mormyrops boulengeri. The sequence continues at coordinate 32,107,535 of JAODLD010000124.1, forward strand.
AGTTCCTCTTTTTCAGCAGTTTCAAATATTTCTGCTGCTAAGCCGCTTAAGCTAACAATTTAAACAGTTACGGTCGGGGAAGTAATGCACATCTAAATCAGCCCAATAACTAACCTATTATGTACTTTTAATGTATTTTATAGAAATCTGATGGCTGCCGAGACGCCGCTGTGCCGCCGTACCGTTGCCTGTACCATTAACTAACTACTCACCTCCAAATAATATATATGATCGATGGTTGCTGGAAGGTTATCGAGCTGGAAACTCAAACACTTCGGCACACAAGCACTCGCTCCCCCTTATAAGCAGACGCGAACGCGCCCCGTAGTGGATCTAGGCGGCCGCTTTTGTTCCGATCGTTTCAAATTGTAGTAATAATATCAATTTAAAAACTTGTCCAGAACGAAAGTAATAAGAGCGAAGTGTCAGCCCCAGCGCCACCGAGCAGAATCCATCTTTCCGGCGGATGTTCCCCCCCGCCTCCCGACCGGGCAGCTTCGGCGTCCTCTTCATCCACGGCGCAGCCGTGCAGCCGCCCCTGTCGGCGGCTCGCAGAACCATCACTCAGCGCCCGACCAGCTTTTATTGCATTTAACAGCCGCTTTATTACCGTGGAAAATCCTAACTTTCTCTGCTGACAATTAGATTACTCTGTGGGTGAGCGGTAGGGAACATGTAGCTTATACGGACATGAAAAGTATGCCACACAGAAATAACCTACAAAAAAACAGTATTTAGTATTCGTGATTTGTATATTTGAATTAATATTAAAGGGGAATTTAGCTAGGACATGAAAATACAGAGACTGTAAAACGTAGTGTAAAAGCACCTGTTATGAACGTTGCTAACGCTGTATCGATTAATTCATCTATATACAAATGTGGCTTTTCTGTTTTAATGATAGACAGATTTAATTTTTAATATCATGTAAAAGATGAATGACAGATTGACTATTCTAATGAATAAAGACAGGAGATAAGTCGGTGTTTCAAATAGCGTAACAGTTTATTGCGTATTTTTACGTATGTTAAGATGTATGAGACAATATTCTACAAATGACAGTAAAAGTAAACATTACTCATATCCAAACTGGCCCCGGAATTCATAATGCGAAAAACAGTCATACGGTTTGGGATTTCTTTGTGTGGGGTACTTTAATTAAAATGGCATAGCATAACTTAACAAAACCCCCTCAACCAGAAAATATGAACTACGTGAACACGAAACACGTGTAAAACCTACGTAAAACAATGACAATAACAGAAATCTGCTTTACCTTTTCCTTCCAAGTACACTGCAGGATATCGTTACACTCGGCATCGAATTAATATGACTGATTATAATAAACATTGTGCAAAGTACAGAAGTAACGATGGCAAAGATTTGACACTGAAGTGGAATCGTCAATAGTGGTTGAACATGGTGGTGAAATGGTGACTAGTTACATTAAGCCTACTAAAGTGTGTAACGAACCATTAACCAAAAACCTTAAAGGGTGAGTATCGGTTTAGAAAACACAGGATTATTGAAAATGTTACATTTTTACAGGGAGGATTATCTTAGGTAATGTATTTGGGGATATTACAAAACCCAGAACAAAAAAATACTGGCGTGTAAAACACCTGTCTGTATAAATAGATGCCAGTCATAGGGGCAGCTGTTCTGTAGAAAAGCTCTCATGCTATATTTGAGTAATTCAGGAAATTAAAGGCACTTCAAAAGCTACAATCTTCAAGGTTTCAACTTTTGGAATTAGAATGATAATTAAATATAATGGTAACGGTAAGTTGGAAAGTACAAAACGGGTGATGCAAATTTATGGATGTTGTTAGAACGGCATTTATTTAGCCGATTCAAGTGCATTCAAACTTCGGAGGAAATGTTTAGCTGAAACAAAGGAGACTGTCCTCAGTGTAAATATATCGACGAGCGAGAGCGTGCGTTTGTGCCCGCGCGCGTATGAGAGCCTGGGGATTAGCCTCCGTGTGTGTCCACCAGTGATTAGCCCGGTCAGCGGGCCTGTTGTGTATTGAGTCAGTTGATTAGCATTTTAATGCCGTCCCCCTCTTGATCTCTTCCTGCATGTATCTTCGCCTCACTTTTCCTTTTCCTCCCGTACATTTTAACTCCTTTCCTGCAGTTTCTCCCTTTCAGCTCCCACCAGCTCTCTCCCTGCTGCTCACTCCAGAGTCACACTCAGCCACACAGTTTTTTTTGTTGCCTCATCTGGCTACCCTCTCTGCCCATTTCCCTACACTCCTTATATCTTTCACTCCTAGTTAATCCCACTTTCTCCCTAAACCCTCTCTCTCCCCATCTCTCACACCAATCCTTCCTTTTATTTTTTCTTTTTCTAGCCCCTCAACATTGCCAAACAACCCCCCCATTCTAAACTCATTCACCTCCATTCTTTCTCCTTCCTTTCTCGCTTTGTGTTTCTGTAATAAATTGATTAAAAGAGAGGCAGGAGGAAGATTAAGCCTGGAACACAGGTACCACGGACTTATGAACCACTTCGCCACTTGAGAGCATCTGGCGTTGTCCATGTGAAGTGCGTCAAGCGGTTCTTGAGGGACACAAGGAGTTTCTCATGTTTCGGAGCCGAACCAAGCAAACCTTTAAATACATTTGAAGGATTTTTTTTCCAATAACTGAAAAGCAGGAGCGGATGATTTAAGGCAAAAAAGAACTTTCTAGTCTCTTAGCTTTATAAAGGGCTTCTCTGCATCTCCCTCATTCCACCCCTGATGAGAGAAAGAGTCAGGTGCGTGATGTCCATCCACAACTCCTGATTTCAGAAACTCAGACACAAGAATTGCGTTTGGACAATCAGCAACGGACACCCAGGAACAATGGACGGGGGGGTG
>JAODLD010000124.1:32117075-32133502 GCA_026781065.1 Mormyrops boulengeri
ATGTTGAATAACGACTTATGAACATTTCAAGTTGCGGATGGCCGTTCGGAACGTATCTCGTTCGTGAGTAGAGGAGCGTCTGTATATGTAAATACTTTTGTAAATTATGTGAAAATGCCTGTGTGGATGGAGATTGTTCTTCTTGGAAAACTGTTTTGTAAACTAAAACGCAGAAGTGTAGAGGTAGCCTGAGAGCTGTGTCCTCACAGAGAGCCATATTCTCACAGAGAACTGGCTGCCTCACAGAGAGCCAGCTGCCTCAGAAAGAACCATGCCCGCACTAGAGCTGACTTTCTCACAGAGATCCGTGTCCTTACAGTGAGCCGTGTCCTCACAGCGAGTTATGTCCTAACACAGTGCTGTGTCCTGACTGAGAGCCGTATCCTCACAGAGAGCTGGCTGCCTCACAGAAAGCCAGCAGCCTCAGAGAACCATGTCCTCACATAGAGCTGACTTTCTCACAGAGATCCATGTCCTTAAAGAGAGCCATGTCCTCACAGCGAGTCCTTACAGAGTGCTGTGTCATGACTGAGAGCCATACCCTCACAGAGAGTTGGTTGCCTCACAAAGAGCGACTGACACCAGCCCTGGAAACAGGGAGATATGTCTACCTTGTGTTTGGCTGCTGAGAACAGCACTGGAAAAGCAGACTGACCTGGAGCCCCCTCTGCTCCCAATAGCTCATTTGATAAAGAAGGAACTTCAGCCACCAGGGATCTGTGTGTTTCGCACGCATGTCTAACCTGCATGCTAAACCTAATCTCTGAGCTGCCTGACATTGCAGCCAGAGACTCCTTCAGCCAGTTTAAGAACCGGGCCTCACCAGGATAGTACAGTCATGTCCCAGAATCCCTTACTGTACAAAAAACCCACATTTAAATTTTCATGTGCCAGTGTCTATCTGCATAAAAAAATCCTTAATTCTAATACATCCATCCCAGAATCCCTCAGTGTACAAAAAGCCTCACTTCCGAATCTCCTTGACCGACTCTGGGGCCCGGGGAGCGCCTGCCTCTGAGGCTCACTTTGAAAAGGCAGTGGCCCCCGCAGGATTTACGGCTTTATCAAGCAGCTTCCTGATCCAAGCTGTGCTTATTTCGGCTGAGCAAATGTCAGCCACTGTCCGGAGGGAGACATGACACCCCCTCCCCCACCCCCCGACACCAGGGGTAGCTTTTCCACCTGACTGTGTGCGGTCTCACTGCCGGTCCAGGAAAAGAGGCTGTGTGTCAGAGTGGGGGAGGGAAGGGGGCTTCCAGGGGAAACATCAACTAAGAGAGTTTTTTAAAGGGAGCTGTAGTTCAACAGGTTCAGTGTGAGGTCATGTGAGGATCTCTGTGGCTCCCTCCCTCCCTCTGTCTCTCTCTGTAACCCACAGCCCCCGCCCCCCCTCTGTCAACAGCACTTCTACCTTGCATTTTCTCTCCTTTCAGTCCCGCTCTGCTTTTTTCACTTAGTCCCTCAGGTCTTTCCCAGGCCTTAGATCTCACCGATGCACATAAAAGGACAAACAAGCTGGTTCATTTTCCAGTCAGATTCCAGTAGACAGAGAAGTGTCCAGGTGAGCTTTCTGAGGGACAGTCCGCGCTGCAGAATCAGGAGGGACAGTCTGCGCTGGACTGTGGCATTTTCCGCTCAGACTGCCAGACACCCTCAGCTTTTTACACTTACAGTAAAAAAGCTGTGGACAGCTCCGCCCAAATGCTGAAACAGAAGCAGCTTCTCACTGGATGCTCCTTTCCTGTATCTCTTGGTGAAAATGCAGCTTCAGCCTTGCTCTCAGGAGGCGTCACTGATCAGGTGACTTCTTGCTCCTGCTGGCGGTCTCAACCTGGAGGGCCCCACCCGCAGCATGGAGCCCTGAAAGCCTGAAGCCCCAGTTTTTAATCGGTTAACACTCTTCAAATTCAGTGAGTCACCGCTCTCTGTGCTCTCATATAGAAATACTAGTTCTAAGGTCTAGTAAGGATTCTTTTTTGTCTTGAGCAAAAATGTATGGGACTTTGCCATGTAATGGACTGTAAAACGAGGCCTTCCCCCCTCCCCCTTCACTGCTTTGCTGTGGGGGCTGTTGTGGCTACATGTCTGGGGAGTCTGTGAACTGTTTTATTTTCATTAAGGGAGGGGATGATAAAAAAAGATAATGAAGCCAGTTTCCCTTTTTATCCACGTTCCGAGAGATCTCTGGGACACATTTGCTGACGGAGTGACCACGTCTTTGCTCGTGTGCTGCAGTCCAGTCTATCTGCACCTGTACTTCCTGTACCAGGGGTGCATTTGGCTTTAAACAGCAGCTGAGTCAAAGGAAGACAGACAGTTATCCTGGGGGGGCTGTTCCCCCCAAGCCACCCTGAACTGAAATGATGAGGGGGCGGGGGTCACCAGGCGAAAAGACCACTGAACTGTCACTCCCCTACTGGCTGGCAGGTCATTATGCACACTGCTGCCACGTGCCCCCCCCCCCGGAACTCTTCGGAAGATAAAGAAAATGCTCAGACTGTATGGTGAGAAAGGTCCAAAAGCAGTCGGGACCACCTTTCCACACAAGTGGGTGTCTTCACCGGATCCTAACTGTGGGGGCTGTGGATGAAATGGGCAAATGGGACACACACAGGACACACATGCACAGGACACACATGCAGGACACGTGTTCAGGTCACACACACACACACACACACACACACACAGGACACACACACATAACACATGTGGGACACGCAGCACACATGCTCAGGACATGCACATGCAGGACACATAAGGACACATGGGCAGGACGCACACACACACTCCGAGGCTAAAGGGGAGAAAATCTCTGACTTTACAGGCTGTTTTTCTCACGGCTGCTGACAGCGCGGCACCCGGGGAGTGACCCTGCCCAGCACTGCAAGCACGGAAGGATTCATGTTTCAATGACTCCGACCCCAGCCAATCAGGAAGCGGCATCCCCGGGGTGCTGGGGGGCTCAGCAAATGGAGAGTGTCCCTCCGCTCCACATGACTGGATCTGCTTCTGTCCGTCAACTGGGTCATATATAGTTCATTTCAAGTGGGACAGATGAAGCTTCAGGGAAACGTGGACAGCGCTGCTGCCGCGCCTGGACGGACCCGGTTTTCTTTCCGCTTGTTTGTTTCCGTCTCTCTTCCTTTTTCCTTCTGACATCTATGAATGGCAAATGAGTTTTTTTTTTAACCAGAGGGAGGCTGGGAAACGCTCAAGGCAGGAGGAACCAGGGAGGGAGAGAGAGAGAGAGAAAGAGAGCGAGAGAGACAGAGAGAGAGACAGAGGGGGAGGGAAGAGTCCCGTGTTCCTCCCTGCCGCACCAACTTTGTTTCTTGCATGTGAGGGAGCACTTAGGGCAGCGTCCGCTCCGGCTTCCAGAGCTGTTGGCTGGGTGGAAGCACTCCCTGTACTTTGAGTCATTCTGGTTTCTGGCTGCTGCCCCCCCATGTTAATCTCCCTGACAGATTCCCCGACTGGAGTGAAGAGTGGGGAGCTCCACGGGAGTCACTTCTCACGCTGCTGGGTGAGTACCCTCCTCCACCTCCGCTGCGATGATGTAAAATCACACTGAGCGGCGACGCAATCTTTGCCGGCTGTGTGTTTCCATCAAGCTGTTCGCGTCGCTGTTCTTCATATTCTTTTGGGGGGGGAGGTGGTCACCGCGACACGACAGGCAACTGTAATGAACCCGATCCCACGGTGGCTGGCCCGGCTGCTGCACAGGTGTTTCTGAGTCACGGGGGGGGGGGCTCCGTGTCCGTATTAGCCTCGGGCGTTATCGGGGGGAGGCATTGAGGAAAGGGGCCAGACGAGTAAGTGGACGGGGCAGGATGGCAGCCGGGGTCAGTCCTGAGGCCAGACAGCACAAATGGGGTGGGGGTGGCTGCTTATGTTCGTGACTGGCTTTTGAAAACATTACACCCCCCCCACCTACCCACATGTCAGCTGTGGAGTCGTACAAAAAAACATAACGGAGCAAAGTACACTTTTAGACTGGAAAAAACAGAGAGAGCGGGAGAGGGATTGAGAGGGAGGAAAGAGGGGAAGAGAAAGAGAGGAAAAAGAGAAGGATAAAGTGAAGAGGGAGAGAGAGGGAGCAAGGGAGAATAGAGAGAGAGGAGAATGTAAGGGAGGAGGAGAGAGAGGAAAGGAGTGAAAGAAGAGAGAGACTGGGGCAAGAGAGGGAGGGAAAAAGAGGGTGGGAAAGAGGAAGAGAGTAAGAAAGTGGGAAAAGAGGGAGAAAAAGAGCACAAGGAGAGAGGAAAAGAGGGTGGGAAAGAAGAAGAGAGAGTAAGAAAGCAGGAAAAGAGGGAGAAAAAGAGCAAGACATACAGGGGAAAAAAGGGAGAAAAAAGAGGAAAAGCAAGTAAGAGAGGGAAAAGAGAGATTGAAGAGATTGAAATAAGTGAGAGGGAGAGAGAGGGACAAACAGACTGTGTTAAGATGGAGGGAGTCCATGCACTCCTTTTTGGGGGGTGGGGGTGTGGTGAGTGACAGGAAACGCTGCAAGCCTCTATTCCCCCCTGCTATGGCTGCTTTTGTCTGTTTGTTTCTTGTAAACGATGCCAGAAACGGAGACGAGTGACAACAAAACACACAGGGAGCACATGGGAAGAGCATGTAAGGCAAAGGGAAGGCACAAAGGAAATACCTGGAAAGCACACAGGAGGAGCACATAAGGCGCACAGAAAGCACACAGGAAGCACACGGAAAGCACACAGGAAGCACATGGAATGCACACAGGAAGCACATGGAATGCACATGGAAATTACAGAAAGCATGCAGGAAGCACAGGCAATGCACAAAGGAAGCACATGGAAAGCACACGGAAAACACACAGGAAGAACGGAAAGCACACACACTGTATGTGGGGTGAAATACAGAGAGACAGAACCAAACAGCTTGTGAGGCGTGTTTCTGCACTGAAGTTCACATGTTTGAAGCTGACAGTCTCTGAGGATGAGTCCAGAGTATTCGGGCATGCTGTGGTCTTTCCGTGCATAAAATCTTGTGGCAGGTACACAGGGAGGAGCCCATTCTGTCAAGTTTGAGTAGGGAGGGGGGTGTTGCTACAAATTATACTGTGTTCAGCCTCCCTGCAATGGAAGCAGTGCCTCTCCAACTACATTCTCAGGACCAGACAGCGGGGTCTGGCTCAAACCCGCCGGCGAGGGCCGTCTGACAGAAGCGAGGGGAGGGGGTTGAAGTGAGGCTCCATCTTCCTGGCATGCCCCCTCCCCCCAGATTTCTATCCTCCCCCTATACATCCCCTAAGCCTCAGACTACCCCCGAACCCAGGCTCCTGTCCTTTCACCCACTGTCTGGGTTCCAGACGACCCCATGACCCGCCCCCACCCGCTGAGACCTCTCGTCTGTGAGAGCGCAGACCTGCTCAGTCTGTCATTTCCTGTGTCCCGGCTGATGAGCATCAAACGCAGCCCCAAATGCGGCTCTCGCTGCCAATGCTGTTATCATCCTCCTCCGTTCTTCAGACCAGCATTCCATTCATTCGCTTTCATCTTTCATCCATTCATCTCTTTTTTAAAAGAGGAGCGTAAATCTGAGGGGCCCCTGTTGTATGGCCCCGCCTTCAGCTCTCGGCGCAGTTTGTCTTGGAAAACACCGGCTATGTAATCTCCCACGTCCGTCCTTTTCACGAGCCCGTGGTCCAGGCCGCATCTTTCAACGCTGGGTGGGGGGAGGGTTATGAAAATGAAAGCATTTGGTTCCCTGGGACGGCTTTGAATGATGTGCGCAACGGGGGCTCATCCAGAGACTCCACTCAGGAAAATGATAGAGACTATACGCGGACGGGGATTCACTCTGACTTGCACAGGGGCAAACAACAGCGATACTCATAGCTGTTATGTTGTCATAAATACATTCGTACTTATTGTCTTATTGAGCACCTTCTTTTGTGTTTTGTATTTAATTTGCAGTTACTAGTGGCTCAAAAGACATGCAGTGCAATGTGCAGTGTAACTGACTGTTTACTGCATATGTGAAAAAAAGCCGTTGAATATTGAGTCCATTGACGTGGTGATGAGCACTCTCAGCTCTGGCGGTTTCTGTTCCTCCATGTTTCTCTGTGTTCTCCTCCATCATGGGCTGGGTGCCAAGAGTTTCACTCTGGACACAATGACAGGTGTGAACTTGGCACCATGAGTCTGTATTTTTTGGCGGGGGAGGGGGGGTGTTTCGGAGAGTGGCCTTATTCCATCATCCACAGCTCTCAAGTCACTGCTCTGTGCAGGAGTCAGGCGCCGAGTCAGAGTCAGGGGCCGAGTCAGAGGCTGATTTATTGCCGGAAGGTGAGGCAGGCGAGCGGAAGGACAAAGGGCCCTGGGGAAGGAATGTGAGCCGTGCTGTCTTTCCTGGTCGCGACAGGCTTGGGGACATGGTGCCAAGCCTTGGGGCGAGGGCGGGCGGCTCGGTCTGCCAGCCGCCATCTCTATTCCGCTACGTGGGTGTTCTTGTTGTTGAGCAGGACAGGGAGTGTCCGTACCCGTACAACTTGCTGCCGTTTCAAAACTCAGGTTTGCTCCCCCCGCCAAACCCTCAGATGTGATTCAGACTAACACTGCACAGGCGGGTGAGAGTGTGTTTGGGTTCTCGGAGCAGGGACATGGGACATGAGATACAGCTGCCATACGCCTTTAAAAGAGCAATTACACCCCCCCCATCCCTTTGAAGCTGCATGGCAGACAGGCCAGGTGGAGGCGCTACTGATCTGAAATCAGGCAGTTGCAATGTAGTCAGACATCGACGCCGAAACAAAGTAGCTTTTTCAGGGGTTTACACTCAGTTCAGAATCCCCCTCCTAAAAAATGAAATAAATAACTAAAGCATTTCGCTTCCATTTGCCTGGGAGGCCTGATGAAATATTCATAGCCCCCTTACTGACTGTCACAGTTTCTGTCACCACAAAACCAGCTTGACCGTGAAAATGAGAGTAAGACACAAACAAAGAGGGAGCCCAGTCAGACCCAGGGAGGGAATGAAAGCCCCCCCCACCTCCGCCGGCAAAAAGCCAGAGCACTCAAACCCACCCCCTTTTAAAAACCACCACGACGTTTCATCTACAGATTTGTCAATGAGAGAATTTACAAGAATTTAACAGCGTTCCCGCACCAGCGGGAAGAACACCTTCTAAGCTGCACTGAGAAAATAAGACATTAAAATGTAACCAGTAAATCCTTTAAATTTGTATAAACCTCATATTATTTCTTTTTAGAGCATCTGTAAATAATTCAGCACAGGTGAAAAGCAGCTCTAAGGAAACCAAAGGGCTCACAGAGATGATCTTCCCTCTCAGAAAACACAAGGATCTGTTATCAGGCCCTGACATCGGAAGCCAAAGGCATGACCTGCTTCCCTGACCCACATTGTCCTCGCTGTCCCGGTCACGTGACCTGCTCCCCATCCAATAACCCTAAATCCACATGGATTCCAGTAAGGCTGAACATCTAGAGCGGAAAATTCTGAATGTGCACAACATGACACAGCTCATGCATACTGATTTGAAAAATAATATACAAGCATAAAATCTGACCCCAAGGAGATGAGACTGATTCTTTACTTTCAGTATTTTGACTTAACACCCGCTCATAATTAAATGACTAGGTAACAAAGTGATGCTTTCTTTTGGAAGAAATCTGTATGAATACCTATTTAATTGCACAGAAGATCCAAGTGACTCCCTCATCTGTTCAATGGTTCACATACCAGGGAAGGAGCAGGAATAAAAAGTTGATGTTTCTCTGAGAATGATACTGGAAGCACAAACGCAACGCCCAGGGAGAAGTGGCCTTCTGTGTCCCGATGAGCAGGACTCACCACCATGGTGCTGGGAATCAGGGGAGTGAAGATGGCTGGTCAGGGCTGGAGTCACTCACCGAGGTATTTCGATCAGATACGGATACTGTGACGCTCCGTGTTTTGAAGCAGCTCACATCGAGTACCTCACCAAGCTTCTCCAAGTCACTCAGTGACATGTTGAGATCCTTAACCATGAGGCCACCTGGTGGCCAAAAAAGAGCAAACGTGGGAACGTCCTGGTGTGGGGAAACAGGGAATTGACATGATCACCTGACCACTGGCAAGGCACCGTGGGAAGACAAGCGAGAGTTGTGCTTGGGGGACGTCACAGGGACAGCTGGCTGTCCTTGACATGAAAATCTCTGTTTACAGCTGCAGAGGAAGTTCCCCCCCATTCACGTGTCGGGACATGTTCCATGCAGCGACCCAGGAGAAGCGGCTGCTCCCGATTCAGAAGGAGAGACACGCCCCCCCCCCGCCGCTACCACCAACCCCCATCTGCATGGCTGGAGTTCACTGGCAGCTTCTGACTTAGTGGCCCTGTTGACAGATAAGGGCAGAGCGAAGTGGGGGGTGGGGGGTGGGGGTGTATGATCACAGAAGATTACCAGATCATAAATCAGGACTTTGTGCTGAAGTGTTCAGTTCTGGCTGCCAAGACCCTCTCGTTCAGTCACCATGAATGAGAGGGGAAAAAAAGCTCTCCGGACATTCCTCACGTGAAAGAAACTCAACCACTCACCCCCCCCCCCCCCATAAAAGAAAATGGGGATGGAGAGAACTGGGAAAAGTTAAGAAGATGCTTAAAGAGTAATGATGCAGGAATAAAATGAGAAGGGGAGATATCACTCGGTGCAGACCCCCCCGGTCAGTGTGAAACAGAGACAGCAGGCTGTATGTGTTCCTGCTTTTAAGCACTAGCATGAATGCAAGCGATGGGGTGATTCGCGGCTTAGGACCCCACCTGTGTTGTTGGTTTGAGTGAGGTCACCGTTGGGCTCTTGAGCAAGACCCTTAACCAGCAAATGCTCTAGAGAATATCTGACCCTGTTTCCTGAAATGTACGTCACTTTGAATAAAATCATCTGCTAAATAAATGAAATTGTTATTTCTAAATGTAACTAATGTAACTGTAGACCTTAAGAACGACTTTTACTTCGAAAAGCGGTGTGAAAGCAGCCATTGGGGAGGTGGGCCATGTGTGGTTCCACGGGCCGTGTCTGTGTGGTTCCGCGGACCGCATCTGTGTGGTTCCACGGGCCGCATCTGTGGGGTTCCGTGGGCCATGACTGTGGGGTTCTGAAGGCCGGGTGTGTTTGAACTTCTTTACATGCATGCTCGGTTTAGGCAAGGCTGCTTCCCTCGAGCATCTGTGGTGTCGATTACGACTTCGCTCTCATCAGGACGACGGCTGCGTTGGCCCCTGGACCCCCTGTCAGTGTGCGGCATGTTATCTTAGAGCGAAGCCACCAGGAGTGGTCCTGTCACCGTGGAGATGGGGGCGTGTGACAGACGGGCCCGGAGAGCTCCTCTCCTCGTGACTTTTACAGGGAGTGACGTGGCAGGCTCGTCCTCCAGGGCCGTCAGCATCGGGGGCCGGGGGGGAGGTGCAGAGGGGCCCGGGACTTTCTGGGTCAGTGACTGTCTCATCTCTCAGATTTCATGACGTGCAGCTGAGCGTGGACTCACTGCTGCCCCCTCTCCTCCTGCGACACCCCCACCCCCAAGCCTGTATTATTCAGGCTGGGTGGCAGCTACCTCATCCTCATCATCCGTTATTACTGAGATTACAAGACGGATGGTGTACCGATACGCGCAGCAGTCCCTGTCAGCTGCAGGTGGCGTTCTGATCAAATTTGGATGAGGTGAATCATAAACATCTCTGGTGTGACTCCAGCAGGGGGCAATTGAGTGCTGTCTAATAGCTTGTCATTTGTGTTGAATCCTATGATCACTGAGCCATCTGCAATGGATAAATTCCAATAATCCGCAAGAAGTGCTCTTGATGTACAAACACGTTACACTAATGAGATGGACCCCCCCACCCCCCACCCACCTCCATGAGACATTAGGGTTAGGGTTAGGACAGGAGGTCACGGCACGTGGAGGGACCTGAACCAGCCTCCCTAACAGTTTCCAGAGCCGTGGAAACAAGAGGGGTGTGACAGAGCAAGAGGGGGCTCCCTTAAGCAACCCCCCCCCCCCCAGGTGACTCAGGAACACAAGCAGAGCCACATCTTGAGCCACCCGTGAGGGACTTGCAAAACACACAGCAGGCCCAGCTGATGGCCACCGGACCCCAGAAGACCTTGTACAAGAAGGTGGCCTTCTTGTTCCTTTCTTCCTTCCTCCTCATCCTCCTTTCATGGACTAATAGGAAGGAAGCTCTACATTGCTTCAAACCTGTCCACAATGTATGGTGTGTTTGTTGCTAAGATAAACTTAATTTGGAAGACAGCGACCCCCCCACTGTTAGATAGCTCCTCTTGCCTTAGATATGATGGAGGCAGGATCGGTTTAGCGGTGCCCCCTTGGCAATATAACAAAAGCAGCAAATTTCTCCACGATAAAGAGACGTTTGACGTTACTCCTGTTGAGAGCTTGTACAGGCTGAACTGCTCGACGACACCGGTCCCTCGGACTTAACGAGAGAGAGATCTTAGAAGGTTCTTTGCTTGGGGAAATACTGTCTCAGGTTGAGCTGCTTCTGAGAAGTTGCTGTTTGTCATTGCACTGGTGCTGTGGCTTTGGGGTTTGGCACGGACGTCAGGACACATGAAAAAGTTTCAAAGAGCCCGTTCTGCTCCCTCCTCCATCCACAGTTTGTTTTGTTTTTCTTTCTCCGAGTTGAACACAAAAGGCAGCTTGTGTTACAGACCAGCAAACGAATCCGGTCCGTTTTGTTTTTTTAATGCTCCTTTTCTGACAGCCTGTGGAAACCCATCCCTCTGATATTTATAGGACAGCAGCCACAGAAAGTCAGAGGAGAACAAGGGATCAGCTGTCCTCTGCCGCTCACGGCCATCAGGAATCTGCTGACGAGGCAAAAGCTTTGTGTCATTTTTTTTTTTTAGCCCGGTTCCTGTGATGTTTAAAACGCCCGGCAGCTCAGCGTTCAGAGAGACATTTCCGAAGGCCTCAGCCGCGCGTGTGCTCATGGCACGGTCCCAACGGATCCGCAATATCCACACAGTCAGGATTAGCCATCTGCAGGGGCAGACAGTGCTAGTGGTGAGTGTGCTAAATTTTTATCTATAGCTCTGCCCGCTGCCTGTCAGGCTCCGCCACACGTGGAGGGGGTAGATCCAGGGCAGCCCTGACAGATTTACGCAAGCGGCAGGATGCCAAGCCGACCAAAAAACGGGGGAGGGACAGAAAGCAAAGTGGGGCAGGGTGCAAAGAAACTGAAAGAATGAGAATCTTGTTAGCAGGAGGCAGTGAGCCAAACCTGGTGGTCACGCCGCCAAGGAGGGCCCAGCTCCTGCCAGATGCGCCACGTTCCCTCCCAGCCAGCTGCATCTCCATTTCCCTCCGACTCGGCGGATGAGGAGACTCCCTGCAGACAGGTGATAAGACATGGTGGTGGGGGGGATAATGCTTCTAACCTGTCTGTGCCCAGGTATCTTATGCCTCACTGCCATCAGGCCTCCTTGGAGAAAGGGTGACTGGTTTTCTATCATTATTCACAGAAAGGAAAACATGCTGAAAATTATATGAAAAAATACTCTACAGCAAAGCCATTGAGGGTTGCTGGTCCTCAGCTGGATGCAGCATCCAAGAGCATGACCACTCAGCAGCATGCAGATGTAGTCCGGAGCAAATGCAGTGCAAAAAGCACTTAGGAAGCCTGTAAGTCCAAACAGCAGCACCCTGAACTCAAAGTCGGGCTTTTCTTCAAAATGTTACTGAACTGGTAATGCAAAGCTCACACAGACACAGACACACACACAAGCTTCCCACATGCAGTGCATAGCTCTGCATTCTTGCTGTGATATGCAAGGCTGGAGTTTCTCCTACAGTCAGCTGCGAGGAGCTGGGAATCGTCTTTAGGAATATAGTTGAAAGCAGTGAGCCTCAGATTGCCTTGTGAGCTGTACTCCACATCATCTCAGCAGGAGACAGTCCCCCATCCTTTCCCAACCAAGACCCCCCTCTGCGTTTTAATGAGGAACCATAATCCATCCATCGCTCAATGTCTCAAATGGTTTTGCCGGTGCATACAGAATAGCTATACATGCACTCTCCCCAGTTCCCCCCTGCATGCCGGAATGCACCGACAGTCGTGTTCTGACGGTGTACACCACCCTCTGTCGCATGCGTTTTACTGCTTTGATCTGTCATTTCTGAGCCTGGCTCTGTCATACTTCCGTCTGGCTGCTCAGAGAAGGTCTGCTCTTCACCAGAGCCCTGGAGGTGCCGTTTTAGGGCGCCTGTGAAGGGTGTAGCCAAGGGTCTGCAGAGCGATACGGTATTCCACCTGCCTCTTGATCCTGTTCAAAGCACACCAGAGTTTCACCAAGGTATTGGAGACGACAGCAGCACACAGCAAGGTGCGGGAATGCCGAGTTAGATGGCAGCAGCCGAACGGGGTCACCATTAATAATGCATGATTGCATGATGCCGCAACCTCAAAAGCATAGACGGCAGAGAGAAGAGGAATTCACTCTGGGGGAAACGCTTTGGAGGAGCACTGTTTACAACGACCATTACAGAAGCTGAGCAGAACCTTGTGAAGTCCTGCCTGCTAAAATTATACATAGCCACTCCCCCCCACTACCAATGAACGGTTGTGCAGAAGGGGGGCAAGGAAACCAATGTGACACAAGCTGGCAGTGTCTAAGAAGCACAATGCATGCAGGTGAGAGGTCATTACATTTATATTCTGTCACTCTCTAACAGGTCCCACAGGAAAAGCATAGGAAGACAGTCCAGATTAATGAGTCCATCGAGTCCCAACCTACTGTAGTAGGTCCCTGTAAAACTAAAGTACCAGCAGGTTTCCAGGTAGATCTGGGTCCTCGTCTAACCTGTTAGCATATGAGTTTCTGGAATTTGTCCCATTCATACCCGCTCACCACAAGTGGTGGACAGCCTTCCGGCTCTACAAGCACCTGCGGGGAACATTCAACGCTGTCGGTGAGTTTGAACTTCTGACGAAAAACCATCGACCGTTGATTGTGCCCTGAGGGCTGCTGTTTTAATCCTAGGCGAAGCTCGAAAACCGAACACAAAACTCCCCACTGTATGGAGACCAGCTTCGCCAGCTGAACCTTAATGGCCGCGATAAACATTCATTGCTGTCGGTGGGTTGTTACTGGAGGCTAACTCACTGACCAGTGAATGCACACTGCGGTGCTAACTCCATCAGAGCCCTTCCAGAACTTCTATTTCGGTCAATAGTTGCAGGCGGGTCTGGGTTAGAGGATAAACCGGCACCCATGTCCCAGTTCCCCTGTGTCCCAGTTCTCCCACCCCATCAGATCAAGGTGGAGGGGAATGGTTCTTTGTCTTTTATTTAGCTTTAAAACTGAACATCTTTACACACCTTGGACTGTATAATGCATATGGACATGTAAGATATGGAACCAACAATTGAAGAAAACAGAGAATAGAAAGCATGTACTTATTATAAAATAAGTTAAAATACATAATTTGATCATCAGTAGTTGAACATGCCATTGGGAAGGCTAGAGATTCAGACAGAAGAGGAGACATTTTGGAGGAGTCGACATCAGCTGGACGGTATGCATTAATGCATTAATAATAAGAAAGTGAACTGGCTTATGCTGAAGTGAGGGGAGGGTTTCATACACACAGAGATGGTTTGATCTGGACTCAAAGCAGCCTGTCTTGTGTTTGGGGAGGGGGAGGGTCATCACTATGCGAACTCTAAGCCACCATCATGGAGGCACCCCCCCAGCAGAGATTTAGCTACTTGCTCGATGACAGTTGCTCATTTCTCCGCTCTGTCATGATTCATCCGAGAGCCCATCCACAGCCAAAGACGCTTCAAGGAGCAAAATCACATAAGGGCGTCTGAGAAAGAATGCAGCCATCCCAGTGCATTTCATAAGAACAACTGTCAGTATCCCCACTGTGGGGGCAGACTCCTGCCATGATTAACAAACATGGTTGCTTTTATATGGCCTCTTGTTTCTGTAGGGGGAGTTTGCTGGGGGGTCATTTCTGTGACCGCTCACTAAAAATAATGGGCCACGGGGGGGTGCCAGACCCCAATACTGGACCTGTCAGGACAATCACTGATGTGTGACCAAGCAATGCATTTTAACACTCCTGGTCATGCTGGGTCCAAACCTGCTTCTTACAGATAACCCCCCCCCAATCTTATCTTTATTAATGGAAGACGTTGCGTCACCTGGAACCAATCCTGCTGTAACTGGTCCATTAAAATCGCAGCCATACTGGGAGTTTTTAACATGCTGAAATTTTTCCAGGCAACACACTGATTTGTCTTTTATTTTTACTTTAACTGGGTTAAATTTTTTTCTATGGAAATTGCCTCCTGAGCCAATTAAAACCACTTTTAACAAGCCCCGTGGTCTTTAATCTGCTCTGTAAAACACACTTCGGGTTCCTCCGCTTCACGGGATCTTTGATCTTTTCCTCATTTTTGGGAAGGAACCTTTGAACATTCCAACTGTAGTCGGACAATCGAGAGAACGCGATGCACGCCGTTCTCTCCTGACCAGCCTTTAACCTGAAACCATATTCAAGTTAGTTACCTAAATCACTGCATTTTTAATGATTCAGTGAAATTAACAGGATAAGAGACACCGTTTCTATGTTCACAGGGAACACACTGCTCTCCCCCTGTGTCCCGTCCCTGGATGGGTGAAGCCTAGTTCATACTTCACTTTTCCGTGTGCGCTTTTGTGAGCTTTCGGGCTGTGGACGGTCGTCTGCATGGCAGCTTGTGTTCATACTACATTTATCTGAGAATGGCCGCAGTTGGTGCATGCATACAGCAATGATATTCCACCAGACCAGGAGTAGGCACAACTATTGCAACAAACACAAATTCAAGCAGTGTAGTGAAACAGGTAAACTTTCATCAACAGTTTTAAAGTTATTAGTCGAGGTATTATTGAAATAATACATACCACAGTATTTAAAATCTGGGCTACATGCACACCAATTGCAGTCATCCCCAGCCAACCCCCGATGATGAACTTTACATCATTTACTCTTGTCCGCAACCAAAAGCACAAGTGGTACAGTATGAATTGGCATTAATGTAAGCTTTGAAATCTTAAGTTTCTTTTATAGGAGTGGTGCCAAATGCAGTGTCTGTACACATCAGTGCGTCCAAGCGTGGCCATGTAACCAAGGGAGATGAATGGAAAGACCCAGGCCAGCTCCTGGGAGGCTCGCAAGGCCCCGGCCGGCTCCTGGGAGGCTCGCAAGGCCCCGGCCGGCTCCTGGGAGGCTCGCAAGACCCAGGCCGGCTCCTGGGAGGCTCGCAAGGTCCCGGTTGGCTCCTGGGAGGCTCGCAAGGCCCAGGCCGGCTCCTGGGAGGCTCACAAGGCCCAGGCTGGCAGTACGTGAAATTCAGATTGCAGCCAACAGCAGCTGTTGCTAATGGGAGCTGACAGAAATAACAAGCCAATGGGAACTGATCCCTGAAGCCAAACGGATGCCGTCATTGACTGTCAACATCCATATCCGCGACAGTGGTCTCCGTACTAGTATCCATGCATGTTAGCTTTCAGTGTCCTGCCTTTTACTGGAAAGTTGGAAAGACACAGTTAGAAACAGAGAAATACTGTCTGTTAGGTCATTTTAAGAGTTTATATATTCTTTTGGTACCACTTGGTACAAGTGAATCTGCTTTTTCCAACAGACATCAGACATAATCCATGGTAAGTTATTCTAAAACAATGTATTAAACAGGAAATTATATATAATATGTATTTATTTTATAAATGGGGGGGGGGGTGTTCTTGTGTCAAAAGAAAGCAGATGACCCACAACCACTGGACAATGGTATAATTTATTATGGTACAGACCAAGAAGAGCACATAGCCTTTCCGGAACATTCCAGCCCCAGGGCTAGCACGTGCAGAGAGGACATGTCGAGTCTAGACCAGGACCATCATGACTCACGCTTTCACAGCCGCATTTCCCCCAGGGTGAGTCACAAACCAACAGGGGGCACAGACAGACTGTCTCTGACAGACACAAACACACACACACAGATACACCACTCTCATATCCATAACAACAAACAATCAACGCTAGAAATATCCACAATGATATAATGGCGGTTGAATTGTGTCTCGATAGTAAGAATCTGAGACTGCTGTACCAGATACGGGGATTGATCATCTTCAAAGGCACTAGAATCATCACACAGTGAGGCTCCAGGACGTCCCCCAGTGCCCAATTCCCAAAGAGTGACCAATCTGAAGCTCTGCATGAGCCTTACTGGACATGCAAGCCAGCTAAATGTATGCATGGGCATGGGACACAGAAATACAGTCCACAAGCAACCAAACTGTGCTGTGGACACAGCCCCCCATATCAGGGGTACGCCATTGTAGCGAAGATCTACCCCCGGTCACCAGATCCAACACAGGATCAACAAGTGC
>JAODLD010000124.1:32133602-32143819 GCA_026781065.1 Mormyrops boulengeri
CCCCCCATATCAGGGGTACGCCATTGTAGCGAAGATCTACCCCCGGTCACCAGATCCAACACAGGATCAACAAGTGCCAGGAACAAGGATCCCTATTGGTCACACCAGGTGGCAGGGATAGGTTGATGGGTCCATGTATCCATAGAAACAGGGATAATGAAGCTGGAATCAGACAGATGATTGAGATTAGGAGCAGGGTATAACATTGTGCGTGTGTGAGTGTGTGTATGCTGGGGTGAATCACATAGTTACTGTACATTCCTTAATTCCACACTCATGCTTCCTTTGTGTATGTGTGTGTGTGGAGAGGGCACCAACCCAATTACCAAATCCCGCTCCCGGTACTGCTGACTCGGACACCAGCCCAGCAGAATGAAAACACTTCCACTACAAATGATTTAGCAGCCTTCCTCTGTGGTGAAATTCAGGGTCATTCACAGTAGCAAGCATTCCTTGAGAGTATGAGTGAGGGGGCGTCCCGTACTGGACCCCCAACTCCTGTCCCGATGTGCCATCATACAACGGCATGAGTCTCATCCTCATTGATGTCTCTGCTGCTGTCACTGAATACGCTGTTTCACCAGTGACCAAATCACCAGAAAAGCTAACATTCTGCCCACTCTGGAGATGATGATGGACAGTCCTATGTTCTGGATACAAACCAGAAAATACAGTTGGATACAAACTTGACCCAGGGGTGTTATAATGAGAGAACAGTTCTTGCTTCAGATATGGTTTTGTCTGCTGTTTTTTAGACAAGTTGGCCACCCTGTATAAATTGTGTGAACTTACCTTTAGCCTATTTGTCAAGTTTCAGGTTCCTGTTTTTAATCTGTTATGTCTCCCAGTCCCTAATATGCCAGAGCTGTGTCTCCGGGCCAGGCCCCATGTCCCGTTTCCTTTTTGGATTCCTTTCACCAGTCATCTGGCTGGTTCCTATCCCCACGTTTGAATTCTGGTTCTGCCCCCTGTGTTCCTCAGCCCTCCACACCTGAGTCCTCCCTTCTGTATCTCGCTCCACAGTCATTTGATCTGTTAGCAGCCTGAAGTCCTGCTGGTTGCCTGTTTCCCACGGACTCAGGAATCATCCGGCAGAAGATCTGACGGTCAGGTTGGATGCACATTTTATCTCTCTTCTATGTCGTAGTTAATAATATGAGTCTTCTGAGTCGAGTTTAACAGATGTTTCTGGTGTTGTCATTATAAGTGCTTGTTACAGTCATCCTTGTTTATGCTGGGTGATGCAACTCTGAACTAGGGAGTGCACTATTAAATCCAGTGCTACAACAAACCAGGTTATTATAAGCAGGGCCTCCAGGACTCAGTTAAGACACACAGACTCCACAAAGAACTAAACACAGCACTTGAGTGGGGCCAAACCGAGGTCTCTGGCTGGTGCTTCCCCAAGCAGAGTAAGCCGATTTAGTCACAGGGCCCATCTGGGGACACCAGACTGCCTGGCCTGGCCCATACCGACCACCACCAGGTGCCAAATCCGTCAGTTTCATTTTATTAATTCCGTCAATGCTGATCCTGACTGATGCATCACATTCATTTGCTGAGCAGATGTTATCATTTCTTGTTTTCACAGTAGCAGTTCGGCGCCCCCATCTGGCGATACAGTGGATACGCCATGGTCAGCTCTGGCGAAGTGAAAATTATCTGAAACACATCAACAGAAGAACTGACTGTAGATCACACAGCCAACATTAGGATAACCTACCCTTGGTCTGGTTCATTCACCACTACACTTGCTGCTGTAAGAGGAACACAGGGACAGCTCCTGTGTCATGCCCAGTGTGTGTCTGAAGGTGGTTCAGTAACCTCCTGGTTGAGGCATCAGACCACACAGACAGATTTGGACCCAACGATCCAGTGAAACAGACGGTTCCTCCCACAACTTCCTGGCACAGCCTGCAGGGGTTAATGATAATGTAAGCAATCATGAAATTTAACTCCTAAGTCAAAAACTGTATTCCTGCTCACTCGGAGGGGTGGAGGCAGACATTTCAGAAACTTCTCAAACAGCCACTGCTATTGGGAATTATTTGCCCCTTAATCCAACTTGTTGGGCAATCACCGAGGATGCTAATTTTGCCACCCTGCACTAGGATGGACAACAGTTACAAGCTGACTGAGAAGAAGTTCTAGACTCAACCATCCGTGTCACTCTTACTAGCTAACATTCGGTCCATTCTCATGAAAAGATTCGATCCATGGGGAAGGAGTACTGCAGGAGGAGGGGTGCGAGATCGGGAGAGACCTGGGGAAATGGGGAATACAGTGGGAGGAGGGGTGGGAGATTGGGAGAGACCCAGAGACATCAGGAGTGCTGGCAGGTATAGTCTGATTTCTCATCCACCTGGTGCCCAGAGGAATCGTGGGAGATCGTCAGAGCCGTGGGTAACGTAAGGCTAAATACCCTTTACAGGCCCAGTTTATGGCCTATTTTGTTGCCGCCACAAATAATTGATTTCCCTAGACAACAATGCAGGTCATTCTCATACTTTTACGGCCCCCAGTCAAAAAAAACCCTGGCAGCTTTCCTTGACTGTACGCAGGTCCAGCAAAGGCAGGGTGCGCTGGGAACAGAAAGGTCTGCATGGTCTGTGTGTACGTGGGCGGAGGGGCAGTCAGGAGTTAGCAGAGACTGAGAAGCCTCCATGACCCGCTCCTGACCACTGAGCTTTGACCCCTTACTGCCTGGCAGAAATGAGCTTAGCCTGAACCTGACCCTTGACATTAGACTCCTCGCCCAGTGTCTTCCCATCCATACAGGACAGAGCAGCTGGGCCCAGCCTGCACAGGTCAAAGGTCGCTAACCAGCATCGGGCAATAAAAAAATAAAAGCGTCTGTGATTGATTTTATACCATAGAAAATAAACACATCTGCATAGTTTATAGAACAAAACTGTCCGTTCAGTATGTTTACAAGATCAGCTGCTGTTAAAACATTCCGGTACAAGAGGGGTAAGAATCAAAAGAGAAGCAGTGTACATATACATTTATTTTTTTTACATTTTTACATTTTGCTAAAAACATCTGTATATTTTCCCTGATGCAATTCAGGTCAATTTCGGTACAACAGCTGTCCTCATACTGCTAAGCCATGGCTGGAATCTCTGGTCAGAAATCCAGCCTTTTAAATGGTTAAACGGCCCCCATGTCAAACAGAACTGGAGTAGCAAAGGACTCCATGTTGAAAAGCCACCCTTCCCTTCCCCAAAGGGGGGGCAGGTTTTACACAGAGACACTTCACACCCCAGGAGACAAGCTCAGCACCTGATGGCTAGCAACAATATCTGTGTTCAAACTTAGCAATTAGCTATGCTAATCCATCCCACGTATCAGTGGCTCACAGCCTGAGGCATTGCTTCGACCTTGTGGACATAAATGGCACTGCACTGGGCCACACTCCAGCCTTGACAGCTTTCTGTCAATGTCCCTACCAATCCATCAGCACCACCCACCCCATCCCGAAATGAGAGTGGGGCATCAGGACTCCCTCCCACATGTCCCTCACAAGCATCAGCATTGAGACTAAGGTGTCCAAATCACCACAGAGTTCATGTGCTTTCACGCAGACAACCATGGCACATCCATCCATTCATTAGCACAGAAGAAAAGCGAAAAGCCACACACCAGCACAAAGAAGGTCACCACACCTGGCAGGAGGCCAGGCCAACCACCAGGGGACACCATTCAAAGGGAACTGTACCCTCAACTGGATCAAATCAGTCTTGGCGTTTTTATCCCAGGAAGACCGTTTAACACGCAGATGTCAGGAACCACGTGCAAATGCCCACAAGCAATTAACACTATCAAATCAAATCAAATCAAATCAAAAAACTTTATTTGTCTCAGAGGGGCAATTTGAGGCATGTAGAGCAGTGTTGCACAGACACAGAACCAGACATTAAAGAGATAGAACAATAAACTAGAAAAAGTAATAATAATAATAAGAATAATAAAGAAATGAAGTAGTGAATGTGCAAAATTGCAGTTGCAAGTAGGTATTTAAATAATAAAGTGGTACATGTGCATAAGGTGCAAAATTGCAGTTACTGCACTAATCAGTGTTGCCACCTACACATTCCCCACACGTAAGCCTCACCTGCATGCTGCTCCTGAGTGATATATTGCAGTTCCCATGATGATTACTGAGCACTTTCTCGTTATCCTCCATGACCTCCCAGCTCTCCATTCCTCGACAGTCGCTAGATCCACTCTCCCTCCTCACCTTCATACATCCCCCGTGTCTTTACCTCCTATGCAGTGTCTCCATAGAACTGATCCCCTTGTACCTTTTCACTTCCTCCTCAACGATGGTAACTACAGCATGCCAATTCCAGCTCTCGGTTGCCAAATTCTTTAATAAACTATCCTTCTCTCTGCATTTGGGTTTCCATGACTGGTCACTACAGCAGAGCCCATGGTGCACTCAGCGCTCGGACCATTTCGGGCTTCAGCCGCGGTCGGGTCACGGCAGAAACCTGAACGCAAAAAAGTATGACTTAGTGTCAGAGGTGTTCCAAACCAACCCTCCATTGTTTCGTTTATATTGAGTATAATGTACAGCACTCAGGGCACCTCTACAGCTTGTGGGTGGCTGGGTTATGTGGGAGTTTTGATACTCTTTTGTGAGGAAAGAGCTTTATTAACCCAATTCAGCACCCCCCCCCACGCCCGCCCTAAACAGGAACCCATGGCGTCCTGCTGTCCCCTTTCAGTGGTCCTGTTTCCATTGCTGCCTCTCCTCTCTTGACTTGACCCAGTCTGCACAGGGTGACTGGACCATAATCTGCCTTACTGATGGGTCTAGGATCTTTTCCTCATGTCTAAGTGATCACACACCTTCCAATTTTCCAAAGTTGCTTTCTTGTTACATATTGCTATTTTTTCCTCTGCTTTTCTTCATTTGTTTTGACAGCGACTCAAACATTTACATTCTCTCCGTCTGCTTCTTGCTGGAGACAGTGACTGGCCGCTTTTCAGTTTTAACTTCAGACCTTTTGAAATCTACAGCACAGAGGCGGAAAGCACAAACCCGGGGTCACATTTCTGGGTAATAAAACAAAGAGAAGAACGAACAGAAATGCCAATATTTAAAAACTGAACTTGGTCTTTCCAATGATTTATGGCAGGGTTCCCCAGTTCTGGTCCTAGAGGGCCAGTCTGTAACAGTTTGCAGATTTCCCCGTTCAGACACGCCTTATGCAGCTCACCACCTAACTGCCAGGTGTGTAGGTGTGTTTCAGCAGGGAAATCTCCAAGCTGTGTTGCAGACTGGGTCTCCAGAACCAAAACTGGGGAACCATGATTTTTAGCATTATTACCCTATCATTATATAACAGGCCTACCTAGAGTTCACATAGCGCATTTGCCCTCCAAGATGACAAAGTGGCCTCCTGATCACCCAACTCGATTAAACAGCTTTGACTTATGCCTAACATATAAGAATGGAGTGATGAAAATGTAAGTTATATTTTAGTTATATGGGTGTAGTTACTCAATCGGCCTTTAGACGACAATCTCAAAATGTATTACTCAATACAGATATTTTCATTTAATACTTTTATAAGGGAATCCTGATTCTACGTGTTATATTTTCTCACCATCGATTTTAAGTTTAATTGCTAATTGTTATGCTGAAAACACATGTTATATACAAGCACCGAACATTGCTAGGCCTACATCAGTAACACTTCACTTGAGGGACCACAAATAACATACTCAGGGTTGCTAACTTTGGTCAGCTGGCTGGCGTGAGATTTTCAATTTCGAGACAAGTCTACACACGCATTTACGTGTATGTAACAGTCTTATGACCCTGTATATAGCCTTTAGGGCTTGAAAACTACCCCAACACTTTTGATGTAGCTAATTTTAAGTTTATAATGGAATAATATAGATTTGCCGTAAGATTTCTTGCGTGAGTGTGAAAGTCTGGTGTCATGTCATTTGCATGAGAATTAGAAAAACTGTATACCATTATAGTATTAATTAATCATGATCTAATTCTTACTTAATGTAGGCCTATTAATTAACCACAGACTATATTTGTTCATGGTATGCATCTGAGGAGCAGCTGTGTTACTATTAGGTTACTAAGGAACCATACTGTAAAGTGTTATCATTGGTGCCCCCTCAAATAAAGTGTGCCCAGGTCTCCCCCACTTTACGAACGTTTGCTATACGCCACTTCAGTATTATGAAAGACCTATATTAGCACCTGTTTTAGCTACCCGGAAAAAAAAACAAAGAGGATTTTCATCATTATGAAAAAAGGAGAAAAGCGAAAGTAGTGTGTAGCATTTGTTTATCAGCGAGCCAATTGATATACAATCATTCATAGTGACGTATCGGTCAACAACGAACCGCATATACGATTTTAGTCCCAAAAGATTATAATGGAGCTAGTGGCATTGTAGCTGTTATAACGTCGTAGCACAACACAATACTCACGTTTGTAGTGATGCTGGTGTAAACAAATCTACTGCACTGCCAGTCATATAAAAGTATAGCACGTACAATTATGTACAGTACATAATACTTGATATAATAAACAACTATGTTATAGGCTTATGAATTTACGATACCACACTTGGTAACACTTTACATGATGGGGCACAAACTCAGGTACTACTAAAATACAAATCATGAACAAATATAGTTGCTATTTGAGATCAGATGCATCACGATTCATTAATGATGATCAAATATGAGATGAGTATTTCACTGGTGCTATTCATGACTTGTTCCTTCAGTACTTCCTTCAATAGTTCCATCAGTAGTTCACAAAGATTTCCAGAACTAACAGATAGAGTAACAAAGACGGTAACTGCTTGAGATAAAACATGCATCACGATTCATTAATGATGAATTAACTAAGTAACTAAGACTTAGTTTGTGGTTAATTGATACATAAGTAATAGTATGACTACATTATTTGTGCCCCACCAAGTAGTGTTACACTGTACTTTTTTATTGTTATTTAACTTATTTAGGCTATACCATATAGCCTAGGTGTCTAGTAGATGCTTGAAATTTTCAGAGTTTGTTCTACACTATTATATTTCTTCATGTTCTAAAATAGTTGGCCCAATGTTGCATATTTTTCATGTTACGACTTGCTGAAAACTGTATAAATAACATTTTTGGAGCAACTTTTAGCCAATATATCTTAACACTCACACATCAGATCTTTTAAATTTCTATATATAATACTCATGTTGTAGTACTTTCTCAGCCACTATAGGCGTATGTCTGAAAATCGGTTACATTGGTTATATGAATGCATGGGTGATGCAAATAAATGACAAAACGGGTGACAACTGGACTGGACGAATTAGTTAATTAACGACGCGCTTAATAGACTCTAACAATATAGCGGGCTATCTGCACACTCAAAAATGTTTCTGAAGTGCAGTAGAGTTCGGTTGCAGTTTTCCACCTGAAGAACTAAAAGCCGAATCAAACTTAAAGATAGACAAAATTCTGAAACACGCATAATAATAAAAAAACAATAATAAAACCTTACCGTTGGTCGACTTGTCTCAATTTCCATCCTCTGCTCCATGAATTCCTGGTCCCCGGCCCCGATGCAGCACCTCACCGCCGTCTGACAGACGGGCCGCAGCCTTCTTCGATTTCATTGAACTGTGCTGTCACCTCGTGGTGATATGGAGAATTGCATTTACACATATGCGTTCTATTTGAAGACGTAGATGATATACATTCAGGTCTGGCTCTAACAAGAATAATCAATTGCCTATGGCCGCCGAATTACCTGCCTTGCGGAAGAAGTGGAATTATCGTCAGTCTGCTTGGTGGTGGTGCAGTTTTTACAGCAGACCTATTTTTTTTACAGTGTAAGTGAAACTGTAGGCCTACCTACGACCTACGACTATAGGCATAAGAGCTGCTTGGCTGAGCTTCCAGTGAATGCCCAGGTATAGCTGTAACCAGCACTGGAGCAAATAGCAGCTTCACGTGCACGATCAAACCACTGTGTCCATCCTACAGCCAGAGCAATCTTCTAATTAGGCAGATTGTCAATCAGGCGTTTTCTCACAGCTGACAGCTATCCCACAACGGCTTCTTCAGGCAGGTTTCCAGCCCTAATATCTCTGTGATGTCCACTACACATTACGCTGGAGTTTAAAAACTAGCAAGTATATCAAAGTAATTTAGTGTGTAGAATGCAATAATTTGGAAAATGAAATGATGCCAAGTAAACGTAACTCGTTCGATTTGTGTTTACCTAGGATATGATTAAGATGGACCGCATCTGAGCGACGAAAAACTGCATGGACTACCGGGGAAGTAAAAAATAAAATGGGGCAAGTTGCGTGGTTCATATGACGGGAAATATGACTGCTCTATTAATGTCTGGTCATTGAGTTGTGGTTCATTATTTATCAAATAGCATGTTGCTGTTTGAAAATTTCATAGCAAATATTAACTGACCAAGTTAATTCAGAAGTTAACGCTAATTGTATGTTTAAATTTAATAGTTAAAAGTCAGTGCTTTGTCGCGAATAGAGTGCATACCATTTTACACGTTGAATATATGTTATTTGTGTTAGTAAAATGCGCATTTAGAAAATGCTAGTGTCCAATGCGACACTAGGAAAACCTGAGGTCAGAAAGCACCGCCAATGAGCCTGGAACCGCCATGATTAAGGGTGTAGGATAACCGTAATATTTAACTCCAAGAAAGCTGCGTATATTCCTGTGCATGAAAGATTAGATGGATAATCCGACGCTGTGAGAAGGATCATAACAATACCGATATAATAGCTCTCAACAATCAATCAACAACAAGTTAATTGAGTAACGTGGAGTATAATGCAACTATTGGAAACTAAAATTTAAATTTAGACGTTTAATATGTGTACGTCTAAAAGGATACGCATACAAAGTTTCATGTCTTATTCCACTCTCAGAAAATGCTTCAAAAAGTTACCTAGTGAAAGCCAATTAAGCACTGAGTCGGCCCTGTGTGACACGGCATACGTCACTGGTGCCTTTTTAGGTAGATATGATAAAAAATATGGATTTGACATAATTAAAGAAAATTCCAAATAATATGAAGGAAGTGATTTTGATTAATAGGAAACAAAACCTGAGGTATTATCACCAAGTATATGAATCTATCTGTAACAGACTAACAAGATAATCCATGTCAGGAAAAATACTTTGAGCTAGGACAGATTTTGTTAACTGCCGTTTCTTGTAAAAGGACCAGGATTTCACTTAAATACTGTTCTTGCTTTGAGCTGTCTGGTCTTTCAGTCAAGGAAACAAGCCAAAGTACAAAAAACTATTTAGCCAAGTAGTTCATAAAATCTGAAGTAGCTCAAATTGTCGTCCCTGGCAATTGATTATCTGGAAACCGTGTTCTGTAAAGAGGGAAAATCTCTAAGCATTAGCCTTGACACGCAATAGCAGTTAAGCGACAACAAATATCACCAGATGGGGGCGGTATAACGTTTATTATTCACTATGAAAGGGCGATATTTTACATATCACATATATAACTGTTAGGCCTATTGTCATTTCTATTGCATATATAACTGCGCATACGTTTGGGTGTGAAATCTCTGCAGGCTTTTTAACTTCATTAAATCGTAAGATGGACTTCATTAATACATCTTTGTTTTCTGTTTTTCAACTTACTTAACAATTTAACTCAATTTTGAAAACTAATACGGTTTAAACATTTTGTTAAAGCACCGTCCGCTTTTCATTCGCGGTGAATACAGGCGGGAATATGTGCTTACGGCCGAGACAGTGGATCCTTGACAGTTCCGTTTTTTTCCTCCATATCTTGGATGTCTATGATGTTCCTAAGAGCATCGCCCCGCCCCATGCCCCAGGGGGGAAGCACGTTGCGGCGTTGATAGGCAGGGCTGCATGCGAACGCTGTCTGCAAACACCTCCAGAAATCCGGGGCTCTCATAATGGAGCCTTAATCTAGAATATTTCTCAATTGCACTTGCCGGTTTCAGGATTGAGCTCTTTCTGCCTGCTGCTGCTGGGACGGATTTGTTAGCGAGATGTGGAGACGTGCGCTCGGCCGCCTTCTCATGCTCAGCGCCGCCTGCATGCATGTCACTGCGCAGAGTAAGGTAAGGGATGCAGTGTGTGTGTGTGTGTGTGTGTGTGTGTGTGTGTGTGTGTGTGTGTGTGTGTGTGTGTGTGTGTGTGTGTGT
>JAODLD010000124.1:32143919-32161786 GCA_026781065.1 Mormyrops boulengeri
AGTTATGTCCGGGTTGGAGTGTGTGTGTGTGTGTGTGTGTGTGTGTGTGTGTGTGTGTGTGTGTGTGTGTGTGTGTGTGTCTGCCTCTCACGGACACCTGTAGCGCATGTAAGTGTGAAATCAGCCTGGTAAAACACAGCGTGCATGTTAAAAGTCATTTGTCATTTAAACACGTAAACACGCCGAATGATCATAAAACAAACTTAGGTTAGCCTACTTGTAATGTAACTTAATTTAAGTCGTAATATGTGCGATCAAAACAAGTTTCTGCGCCTTACGCAAAAGTTAACTGAGGCTACTGCGCCTTAAATTAATAAGAAGCTTAGATAAATGTTTTTTTTTATAATAAAGTTGTTAATTCTTCTGGCAAATTTTTTTATCCGCAAATGTAAATTTATTAATAAAACACCATCTTTTCTTTATTTCCTTAAGGATGTGGAGTTGTATATTAAATCAATATCAGACTCTACCAACCAAAAGGCTCTCAAAACGATTTATATATGTAAATCTTTGCGCTTATTTGTATAATTAACACCCCGGCTGTTTATATTATTGTATTCTGTTGTATACTTCATCTGTTTATATGCTGTTTACTTGCTATTTGCTTAATAAATAATAATAATAATAAGAAGAAGAAGAAGAAGACGCTTATTCTGATATATTGTAACAGGGTAACGACGCTTCCCTGTCTTGAATATTCAAGTCTACGGATGGGAAACTGCGTTCGGCTATGTGGACCTGTGTTCTCCTGAAGCTTTCCACTACATCCCTTATTTTGCGTGGTCTCCACCTTTTATATTTGGGGCCCGTCTCACCCTGCTTTCTCAGAAACGTGCATCACTTATGTCAAATACTTTTTTCTTTAATATCTACAAATCAGGCACATTTTTAATGTAATAATAATTATTCTTATTATTAATTTGATCATTTTAGCTGTGCTCGTCACGCCTTGGATGTCTTTTTTTGCTCTTTGCAGTGCTACGAGTTTGAAGTCTCAGCGTTATCGCCATTTCTTGGCTATTTTCTTTTACTTTTAAATTCACAGCAACTTGCAGCTGTCAAAACAGCCCGCGCTTACTCGTCGTCTTAATGTATTTCTGCGGGTGCGATATTACATATTCATTACTGTAAATAATATAGTCGAGCGGGTGAGGAAATCCATTAATTTAGATGAACAGCGGTTTTGGAAGCGGTGAGATGCCTTTACCCAAAAAAGTTATGTGACGTCTTATTTTTGAGTAAGATAAATGTACCTGCATCACTTCGAAAATGATGGTTATGCTGGGAAGTGGAGGGGAGTATAGAGTGAGAATGGAAGAGAAAGATGTGGAAAAGAAGGGAAGCAGAGGACAGAAAAGGGAAGAGAGAATGAAGAGTAGAGGAGAAGTCGACTGGAAATAGCGGAGGAGGCAGGTGTGACGGGGGATTGCTGAGGAAGAGGTTAGCATGAAGCATACTGTAACTACAAAATGTTAAAAAAAAATCCCGAAGTACCTCAGCTGGTCAGTAGGAGGCGTTGTCTGTAGAGCGGGTGCTGCTCGGGAACATCAGATAAATGGAGACATTGGGAAACAACCTAGAGTATGGCATGGCGTGTGGACCATGGGCCATGCAGCACCTGAACAAGGAGAGACCTCATTTCTGGGCAGGAGTGGGGAGCATATTCACGAAACAGAGATACATTGGTGACTTTTGCCTACAGAGCACTTAATTACTCAGACACACCCCTTTAATCGGCATATAGACTATAAACCAATGAAGCGTAGCTGCACACCTCCCCATGTGGATGTAATTCAGGCTTTTATTAATAAAACATTTTGGTGGCTTGCTTTAAATTCTTTGCAGGAAATTTTTTTGTGACTGTTCATCACTGCGTTCATAATGCCCCCCCCCAGGCGAACCCCCCCATTCTGCAGTTTATAGCGTGGATGCATCGGTCCCTGCATCTGCACAGCTGTCCGGTGTGCTCTGCAGATGTGTGCTAAGGTGACACTAAAACAGCGTCCCCCCCCCTTCCGCTCCTTTTTTGCCGTGTAGGTGTTTGTCTTATCCGGTCTGCCGTTCGCCCAAACAGCTGCTGCTGTATTTCTGCAACCGGCTCTTCAGTAAAGTATTTATGAACCTTTTTGGGGGAAAAAATGCTGCGAATTATACAGCTCAATTGGCTAGTAAATTAAAAACTGGAAAAGTGGAAACTTCTGGCCCCCGTCTTATGCCGAGGAGCTGCACCCTGGCTGCGTCCCCCTGTCGGCTGTCCATCGTCATCCAAAGGGGGGGCTCTTTTTAAGCCTGGGATTTGCAGGTCAGCATCAGGGCATCTTCCACAGCTGTGAGACATTCATTCTCTCCTTTAGCAAATTTACAGCTGTCTGCTTGCAGCTGTTAACCTGTTTTTTTTTTTTTTTAATCTCAATTGCTGTTATTATCTTTTAATTTTTTGGTGAATTTTCATTTGTTTTTCCGCCTCACAGTACAGCAGCAGCTGAAGGTAGCAGACAATCTGAGACTGCAAATGTTGGCACCGGTAATGCACTAGTGCCCGGCTACGGTATGAGTAAGATAATATGAATTAACTGGCTCATCAGAGACTAATCGGTGCCCCTGGCGAAAATCTTTTCATCACCGGAGCAGGCAGCGACACAGACGGAGGCTTCCTAACCATATATGGACATTAGGACCTTTAATAATCGGCTTGTGGGTTGCCTGCAGGAATGCCAGTAGTCTTCTGTGCAGAAGTGACTGTGCCCATGGGGTGAACACTATGTGGCTCAGCGTGTTATAACAATGTACCTGTGATCAGCAGGTCATTGGTTCTAATCCCAGCAGAGTGATGTCACCATTGGGCTTCTGAGCGAGGCCCATAACCCCAAATACTCCAGGGCCCATCTCACCCTGCTTTCTCAGAAACGTGCATCACTTAAGATTAAAGCATTTGCTGAATGTTTAACCTTCCAGTCCCCTGCCTCTCGTGTTTTAAAAGGGTCTCACTGAATCCATGGAGAGTCGCATATGTTCCGCATATTTGCATCCCACTGCTAATGATGGCCTAAATTTAGAACAGAGTTGTCCAACCCAGTCCTCGGGGACGATCCACGTTTTTGCTCCCTGCCAGCCAGTCCATGTCCTGGTAGGGAGCTGAGAAGGAGTGAAAACGTGGGCTGTCTGTGGGTCCCCGAGGACCAGATTGGGAGAGACTGATTTAGAACACCGGCTGCTTATTTGTTTGTTCTTCTAATACTTTAACCCTCCCTGAAGATTTCGATGGTGGTCAGACTTTTCTCCTCCTACATGAACGCAAACCAGCCTTACTTGTCAGTCCCCTTCAGTTCAGAGCCCACATTCTTTGACTTCTGTGTTCCTCTGAAGCTAGAATCTGTTTATCCTTTAAAATTCCAGATCATTCCATTTTCCCCATCCTGTTGCCTGTCATTCCCCGCATCTGTTCTGGTGTGTGGAGCTTTCTTTGAATGGCAGTATCTCCCTCGTGTGTCTTTATGGTGTTACGGCTAACGGCTCTTCTCAGAAACCAAAGGTCCCCATGCACCCCCATTAAATCCTTACCACACCACCCATGGTTCCAACAAGGAATCACCCGTTTAGAGATGAGCATGAATACGCAAGAATTTTTCACTGGGAGCAATGTTACATTTCATATTGAATCGAAGCAAATCTAAATATGCCTCCGGTCAATTTAGGCTGCATCGTACGGCTTTAGAGTCAGGCGAAGTACAAGAGGCATTAATCTTGCTTCGAAAGAGCCTCTGTATCTCCATAGTCTTCAGCGAGGGGGGGGCGTGGGAGGTGCGATACAAGCATGCAGAATCCTGAGAGGCACAGACAAGGTCAACCCGGATTACTTTACACTTAGAGCTGATTTAAGGACATGCAACCACAATTGGAACACTGTCAGGGATCTGTTTGGGTAAGACGAAACAAGTCAACGTGTTTTTGTACACAGTGTGTTGGAGGGTTTACAGTTAACGAACAAATAAGTGAAAATAAACACTCCATAAATTTTTGACATGACTTAGAAGTTCAGTGTCTGAGGGAGCAAGGTGGCCTTATGTGGCTCTGAAGTATCGGGGTAGGCTCCCTGCCGTGGGCTGGCCGGGTCACCATGGAGATGCTGGGGGAAGGCATGGGTGATGGGAACATACCTGCCCACCCCCCCAGAGTGTGGGGTAAATTGATGCCTGGCATCTCTGCTTGGGAGGAGACTCCAATGGCAGCAGGATATAAACACCACAGTGTCATGATGGAGGACAGTGCTGCCCCCACGGTGCTTCTCCATCTTGGGGGGTCTGAAGCGCATAAGTTTTGGTGTCTTAAAGACATTCCGATTTTGCAGAGGCAATAGCCCACAGAGCCAGGTCCTTCATGCTGTATCATTGTCCTCCTCGCCGCCATTGGATATGACCGTTCAAGGGACCCCAGGGTGACCAGTAGCTGTTTTGGTGTGAGATTGCAGCTCCCCTGCCTGTTGGAACAGGGTGGAAATGTTGCTGTTTACCACCATTACCCAGATTATAGTGCCTGGTCTTGAAATTTTACACCAATGACTAGTGATGTGAGAAACAAGGTCCCAAGACAAAGTCATCAGCAGATCTAAGCCAATGAGAATGAAAGAATTCTACCTGTGAGTGACCAGTAGGAGGCTCTACAGAAATGTAGGGAAGCTGGGAGAACAGCAAGCTAGGCCTCTAATGGCAGGCTGATTTCGGCTGATTTTGGCGTGGTGTGATGTCATCGTGCCAGCGCTCCGTCATGACGCCCTTGTTTTGTCAAACAGGATAATGTGTCTCTGCATTCCGTCTACGCCTTGGGGGAATGGACGCCTCTGCACATCACTACGGCTGCCGGTCCACCATCCGATGAAGCGGGATGGCCTGGCGGGCAGTGCGGCTTAACGAGATGTGGGCAGCGTTTCAAAGACAGGAGCAGAGTCAAGCTAATTACCTGCTTTGTTCAGCTTTGTCTGTCAGCAGACCCCTAACCGACCACTTAGCCTCCTATTTTTACACCGTCCGCGTTTCTTGACAGTACTGGGATTAGCTAGGGTGGCTGTGATCCGCTGTCCTGGGCGTCCTGTGGAGCCTTTATACAGCACATTCCAATTTAGCTCCAAATCAAAGTCCAAAAGTATCTGCCTTTTCCAGCACTCTTGATATTTGTCTCACTCTGATGTATTAATAGTAAAAAATATACAAACAGAAGTTATATTTAGTATGATAAACTTAGTGGATGCTGTTTTACTATGTCTGCTAAAACACTCATAATTTTCGCATAGTGAAAATACAGTGAGTGGGATTACCGTAGGCTGTGAGTTACCAGTGAGTGGGATTACCGTAGGCTGTGAGTTACCAGTGGGTGGGATTACCATAACCTGTTTATCACGAATAGGCGGGATTAACCTGGGGGCAGGATTGCCATGGGTTGTCAATCACCAGTGGGTGAGATTATCCTGGGCTGTCAATCACCAGTGGATGGGATTGCCATGGGTGGTCAACCACAAATGGGCGGGATTATCCTGAGCTGTCAATCACCTATAGGCCTAGCTGTTTGTTTATTGGTTATTTGATTCCAGTGATTTGATTCCAACTTTACAGTGATTGGCTACGCATGGCAATCCAATCTAGTGTGGGTTTCTCATACTGTACATTGGCTAGTTGCTGTGGAGACACATTGTGAATTGGGGTTGATGGGGAAAATTGCCACAGTGAAAACATGGAGAAATGCTGCCGCTGTCCTGGGAAAGTGACCAGTATCGTACTGGGTCAGGACCCAGAGTGGTTTATCTGGTATACCAGGGAATAATGGGTGTGTGGCGTGACTTATAGTCATTTAAAAAATGAATTTTGAATCCAAAGTAGGTGGGGTTAACATGTACTGCCTGGTTATCAGTAAAATCGCCTGGAAATGTGACTGTCAGCAGCAGGCGCCTGTATTTAGATCTCGTTTAGGGAGGTAAGGGAGGGTTAAGGGAGGAAGCTGCTTTACCTGAACAGCCACATCCAGAACCCAGGGAGTGTTCGCTTTTACCACTTCCGGACCCACCCAGCAGTCACTGACATGGAGACCGTTATGATTCCCCCCCAGCCCCCCGAAAAGGGCAAGAGGGAGAGGTTATCAATGCTGTGGCAGGGATTCAGGCTGAATGTGGCCAGGAATCAAACACCTGTTTCTACACGTCAGGAATGTCACCGAGTGCAGCGGGACACGAACGTGCCGGTTCCCACTGCTTCTGCAGTGGCCTTCAGGAATACAGCTCATTTATTAAACATGATCCCACGAAATACCAAGACCGATGTGTAAAAACAAGAACGTGTCATCTAATATCAGTGTCTTATAAATGATCTCCAGATGCCTGTGGGCGAACAAACTAGAGATTTACAGGCTTTGCCAATGGTTTTAATAGATATATTTTCGTTGAGTAATTCCAGTAAAGTACCCTGCTTAGCAGTTTGTACAGCAGGATGCATGCTGGGATTGTCGCTGCCACGTCCTGATCGTTAATCTCTCTACTAGCTGCTGTCACCACGAGATGTAAGTTTAGAGGTAAATTCTTTGTCGTCGAACAGCATGCTACCTGTCGCAGCCTTCGGATGAAGACACGGACAGGATGACTATTGCAATAAAAAGGCATAAACTTATGTTTTCTGGAAATGTATTTGTTCCTTGGAATGGGCCATAATTACTTGTGATTCCCACAGGAGAAGCAAACTTGAGCCTGTATATGGAGCTGTACCTGTCAGATGAGAGTCATCACAGGCCCACAGGACTTGGCGGGAGGGGGGGTTGATGGTGAATTTATGTGCATAATGTTATTCTGCGCTTTTGGGTTCCAAGGATGTTATGTTGTAGGTGTGAAATAGTCAATGAGGATGTGGAGACGTGGCCAGAGGAATCGAGAATGCGCGTGGCGAGAGAAGCTTCTGGAAAACAGCTCTCAATCAAAGGGTGCAGCCTCCTTGTCTTTGTCCAGAGCTGCTTCACTCAGCCAGCACCTTTAAACATGGCACATAAGGAATTAGAATAGGCATGGTTTCATGGAACCAGAGAGATTCTCCTTGTGCACCTCCAGGGCTACCGACCGCACAGGAATGCAGCGGCATCTTTGGCGCTTCCCATGCAGCCTTGACGCGTTGCCATGGCGCTGGCAGCGTCAGGCTCTGGCAGTTGGGTACAGGGATCGGGGACAAAGGCAGCGGCCTCGGTGGGGTCTCCGGGTTAGAGGCTGTCGATCCCTAACATTTTCACGAGTAAATGTCACATTTACATTCACCAGAAGCGTTTACCCATAGCCACTTGCAGTTTTGACTCAGGCAGAATTCAGATCAGGTAATTTACTCGAGGGTCCTGTGGCAGGGTGGCAGACCTCCAGACTGAGATGATATGTCTCACCATTAAACCTCTTGTCCCTTTTACCCTGAGATTGGTTTTCACTCCATCCTACTTACGGGGACAGTGATGGACAGTTAAAGTCTGTGAATAGCCCCCACCCAGTGATGGCCACCCCGACTCCCCACCGCATTGTAACTGCATTCCTGCACTAATGAGCTCGCTAGCCTCGTTTGCTTTAACAAGACACTTGGCTTTGTGAGCACCGCTGGCCTTGCACTCACAGCGGATGGCACAGGCCAACGGCACCATGCCGACTGCTGGCCGGCTCCTTGACCTTTCTTGCTTCATCTGTCTGTCTCTGCCTCGACTCTCTGAGTTTGACCTCATGGCCTCAAGGTGACCAGGGCGACGGGCGATTCACTAAGAAGACAATATGCAGCAGTGCGATAAAACCAATGTTTATTCGGGGAATGTTTTTGTTTTTCAATGGACTGGCAGACAGTGTCCTCCAACACAAAGTAGCGCACTGTTTTACGGCTTAATTCATTAATGCATCTGAACAATTACTGAAAAAATGTGGGTTAAGTCCTTTATTCAGTGGTGAACTCTCTCCTGCATATAATCAGAACTGTTTTGTTCAGAGGCCATCTACTCTGTTGCCCATCAATGATGATGACAATAAGGTTCATGATGAACAGCAGGATTTGGAGATCAGTTGTGTTTTTTTTGTTTTCGGGTCTTTAGACCTTCCCATGTTCTTCTGTCTTTGGTCCTTGCTGTGTTTTTTGGTCTTGCTTCCTTCCTGTGGTTTTGGGTCTTTGGTCCCTCCCGTGGTTTTTGGTCTTTGTTTCTCCCTGTGATTTTGCACCTTCAGTCCATCCCGTGGTCTATGTCCGAGGTGCCGATGGCCCTTTGACGTCCAGCCTCTGTGTAGGTGGAAGCGGAGAAGGAGCACGCTGGTGCTTTTTATCCCATTTCAGCTGGTGCACAAAGAGCCCTGGTATTTCGGCATCCCACGGACGGCCTTTGTGACCGCGTGGGTCCCAGCTATCTGAGGCTCCCGAGAGAATGTCACCCCTCGTCACACAAGTTGTGTGACGTGATGATTATCTCAAGTACCCTCCCTCCATCCACTCCAGCAATCTGATAGTTGTTGTCTGCCTGTGTTCTGAGTGGTGTCCAACATGTTGATTACACATAAACACTACAAAGATAATGAAGACAAGTGGAGCTGAGCTAGACTACATAGAGATACACAAAAGTGATGTTCTTAAACCAAGGGGAAACCAGACTTATTTAGCCAACCCCCACTTACTCTCTTATTGGCTCAGTCAGGCTAAGGTGCAGCCAGTTACAGACCTGTGGGGAAAGGAACATGAGCCTGATTTGCCGATGGTACCTTAAAATCAGGAGTGGTCTACATTGCCTTTGGTGACAGACATTAAATGAAAAAGCATTAGTTTCCAATGTTCATAATCAAATATATGATTAGGCATGGGTGACCTGTCTGTGTGGATCCCCTATTTGATGACATGAACAGAACGCAGAGCTCTGATTTTGCCTCTCAATTCGTCCTTCTGTGAAGCGCTCCTTTCCTTCTCACCCTCTTTTCCTCTTATCTTTTAATCCTTTTTCTATCTCTCTTTACCATCCCTGTCATGCCCCTGCCACCGGACAGATCTTCGGGGAGACAGAGCCTGTACGAATGACCTCGGAGGGCTCCGACTGCCGCTGTAAGTGCGTCATGCGGCCCCTGACGCGGGACGCCTGTAGCCGGCTACGCAGCGGCAGCGCCCAGCCGGAGGACTTCTACTCCGTGGAGACGGTCAGCTCGGGGTCAGACTGCCGGTGTACCTGCACCGCACCCCCATCCACACTGAACCCTTGCGAGAACGAGTGGAGGACGGAGAAGCTAAAGAAGCAGGCGCCTGAGCTGCTGAAGGTGTGGAGGGCGTGGCAGAGGGGCAGTGCAGGGCCCATATCACAATAAACAGGGTCCCTTACTGTTGTTTTTTTTTGGGTAATTCAGTAATGTGAGCAAGCTAGCCCCATTTCAGCTTCCATGCCTTTTATTTATTATTATAATCATGTTTACATTCATATACCTTCATCTACCTCTCCTCCAATGTCTTAGAATTAGAATTAGAAGTCTTTTATTGTCATTATACAATGTAAAACGAAATTGCAAAGCAGATTCCCCTTCAGATGTAATGAACAAAAACTATTATTTACACAGTAAATGTAAAAAAATACTACATATAAAAACTGCTTAAAAATATACAGAAAGTAATAATGTTTAACAATACAAGGTAATGCATTTAACAAAGTAACAATGGTATTGCTAAGTAACAAATGCGGTATTGCTAAGTAACAAATGCGGTATTGCTAGGCAGAGGAGTATTACTGATGATGCACGTATTAAACAGTGAGTTACCAATAATATGAAAATTGCTGAGAGAACGACTAATAGTATAAAATTTTGCACATAGAGCAAATATTGCACTTGGCTGTAATTATTACACAGAGAGAATTATCGCACATCCAGAGAGGAGGTATGGGGGGAGAGAGAAAAAGAAAGGGAGACGGAGAGATGGCCAGTGCATGTTGTGGTTCAGTGTTGTTATGGCTCTGGGAATGATGCTCTTGCTTAATTAGTTTGTCCTTGATTTGATGGACCTGTAGCGCATATCAGAGGGCAAGAGGTCAAACAGGTTAAAACCAGGACATGAGGAGACAGTAATGGATTGCCAAACATTCTTTTCAAGTGCCTTGGGGCAACTCTATTGTGAACGGTACCGTATAGAACTGAACTGAACTGAACTGAAAATCTACCTACAAATCCAGCAACACACTTCACCTATATCTCCAGGACAAACAACAGGCCAATTAGTACCTGTACATCTTCGTACCTGATCACACTGAAACCAGAAAATTGAACATCGGAGTCCTCAGAACAGCTGGACATGTGAAGCAGTAATGGATTTACTACTAGTGATACTAGTTTGTTCAAGTCGTACAGTTGTCCCTACTGGTGCACCTGCACATGGTGCCTCTCCTGCAGCTGGTGAACATTTCTTTGGTGCCCATGAACATCCATGTGCCTTGCAAAGCCACTCAAAGTTCCAAAAAGCCACCCTTCTCCCCACAGCTCCAGTCCATGGTGGACCTTCTGGAGGGGACACTCTACAGCTTGGACCTCATGACGGTTCACTCGTACATCAACAAGGTCGTCTCCCAGATGAACAACCTGGAGGAGGTGAGTGGGAAGCATGCCCTGGACTATTTTATAGTGAGCATTTGGTAAGTGAAAAAGTAAAATAGAAAGTGAAAGAAAAAGTAAAACAGTCAGTGGGTAGAGACCAGAGTACAAATTAGGAACTGATTCAGTGTACACTGTGCCTCTTCCAGAACGGCGAGAGTGCCCTGTGGTCAGTTGAGGTCTTGGTCCAGCTGTCTCTACTTTAATCATTTATGCTAAGTTTGGGCTTATACAAATACCTTCTCATTGCAGGCCGAGAGTGTTTTTGATAATTCTCAAAGTAGAGCCAGAGGAGGCTGTAAATTGTCTACGTGTTCTTTTTGCAGCCAGACACCTTCATTCTGACCTTTGCATCTTCTGTGTTCCTCAGACCATCAGGATTAACCTTACCCGGGAGAATGACTTTGTCAGGGAGAGCATGGTCGCCCTCACTGACCAGATGAGGCGCTATGAGAACTACTCGGACATCATGACCGGCATTAAAAAGGAGATCAGCAGCTTGGGCAACCAATTGCTGCAAAAGGACGCAGCATCGCTGGACAGTAAAACCCAGGTACGTTTGCTGAAGCTCGCTCGAGTTTTACCTGATGATGTGTATTTGTGATCCTGAAGTGAGTTGGGGCGTCTCCTTGGACTTGATTGATTGACTGAACATCTCTGTGAGAGCCTGATGCCTTTGTCATTACACTGGGCTGTGGGTCTCGTCTAAATGATAATCATTCCCAGCTCACAGCTCCACACAGAGACATGGTGGTGAGCAGGGCCCTCCCCATGCCCCATCTGAGTGTGCTTTTCTACCAGGCCAGGTACCAAACCTTTTGGTACTTCAAGACAGCACTGAAAATATGGTACTTCAGAGTGTTGGTTTTCCACTGGTGTAAAAACTGGTACCAGCACTGAATAACATCAATGCAAGGCAGGGTATTTTTGACTGAATTCAAAAAATGGCTGTACTGTATTGTATGGCTGCATGACGTGCAATATTAATGCCAACATCATATGTTATGCACATGTAATTTTTACATCGCTAGTCAACTAGAAAATATGCTTTTTCTTACCATCAATACTGTATGGACAATATAGCACTAAATTTGCTAGATAATTTTTACTCTGCCATAGGAAAAAATCCTTAGCAAGTTTTGCAATTTAAATGATTATTCATTTTCAAGATATTCTAGTATGAATTTTAAAAAAAGTCTAAAGTTTACCGCTGCTGCTTTTGCATGCGTGATGCATACATTCTCCGAGACAATCATAATCATTTTAATTACTCCTAGACGTGTTTGTGAGAAACATTTTTTGCTTTATAAATATCCCAATATTTTTTAAAACAAAATCACATTGTGATGTTTGAAAATTTTCCAGTACCGTACTACTCGAGTATATTATACAAAAGACATCATTTTTTGTCATGCTATTCTGATCGTGTTGTATCAGATCACAATTTAAGCTTGGGTCTCTTCTTTATCCAGGCATCCATTAACATTAGTTTTATTTTTTCAATGCGCTTATTGTATTCTGAGTTTGCAACTTTTTTCAAGACAGCGTTTGTATTGTGTTTCAGAGGCAGGCAATTTGCATAACCAGTCCACAAAGAAAGTCTGACCCCAAAGTACTGAAGTACCAAAAAAGTACCCCAGTTGATCTGGTACTTTAGGTAGTGGAACTTTTGGTACTGGTACTTTACCAGAAGTCAATAGAAAGGCAAAAGTACTGAAAGTACCATACCAAAAATATGCTACCTGGTGTGGTGGAAAAGCCTGAAGTCCTCAGTGTTCTTCTTGGTGACAGGAAACCTCTGGAGAAAAGGCCAAGGATGCTTCCAAGTACCCTGGCAAAAAGACACAGGGATCGAAAGCGGCTCCCAAGGAGAAACCCCCGAAAACCAAGAAGGAGAGTGGGAGGCCCATGAAGAGCGCAAAGGTGGCAGATCCCAGCGTGAAGGGCAAGGGCGCCGGCCATCCGCCTGGAGTGATCAGGGGCGTCACCTACTACAAGGCCGAGGACACAGAGAGTAGTCTCAGCAGCCAAGGTGACACGAAGGGGACAGTGGTGGGGGTGGGGGCGTGCATTTGTCCTCAGCAAAATAGTTGCATTTCTGTTGGCCCTTAGCCCCCCCAGAAATGCTGCAGAGTACCCAGATAGATGACGGATCCTGTGTTTAGACCCCAAGCTTCACTCTCACCTGTATATGTGTGTGTGTGTGTGTGTGTCTCAAAAGATGGGATACGTGAAAAGTAAAGAATTCTCCAATGTACATGACCCGGGAATTCCTGATCCATTCCTGCCTAGGAGCTGAAGCTTTAGTGCTGTTGTTTAATCTCCTGTTTTAAATTAGCTGCAGATTTAAAAATGCTTCAGAAACTGATAGGACTATGACCATTTTAGCTTACTTTCATTGTTCTCTTCACTTGTGGGTGGGATGCAGCAGTGGTGCGTAGAAGGACAGGGTAATAGTGTGAGTCGGAGAGAGTGGACCCTAGTGAAGCCAATGTCTGTCCTCCAATCCAGTAACCCTTCACCCCTAAATAAGCACTTCCAGCACCAGCATCGGGTGAAGGCTAACAGCTCCTGACTGAATTCACGTCTTGGCCTTCCTGAGATTGAGTATGTTGAGCTCTTGTTTTTGATTGGTGATTTGGAACCACCCCCATCCCACTCTCATGGGGGGGGGGGGGGGGTAGTATTTAGGGTCATATAAAACCCCATGCTGAGATGGAGGGTGTGCGCTAACAGGAGGGGGTGAAGAACCTTTGTTGAGGAGGACTTCAGAGGTGAGAATGGGGGAGTCCTGATTGACAGGTTAAAGGGGCGTTGGGGGAAGCAGGACGTGGGCTTTCTGACCACTGAGTTGACATTAGAGTGGAGGGGGCAAAGGTAGGGGCGCAGACATGAAAGCGGTGACCCCAAACTCCACAGCCAAGAAACAGTTGATAGGATCTCGCACAGAATGTAGGAGCTGCTCTCGTACAAGTTCACACCTGCTTGTTTCTTGATAAACATGGAATACGGAGTTCCCAGCCAACATCATTCAAAACTAGGTGCACCTCCAAGAAATATCTCTGAGGCATGTAAACATATTAGTGCTTCAAATCTTCCCGGGAAGGTAAAGATTTCTTAATTCTCTGTGAAATGTTTTCCTGGTTTTTATATGAGCAGCTCAGCATATCACAGGAATAAATTGTTGTATGATGAAACAACTGTTTTTAATGTAAGATAATTAGCAAGACATTAAGATGATTACGTCTGAGGAACTCTTTCAGTTGATCTTTCCATCTGTGAAAAATTAGTCTATGCAGTGTGTAGCATGCTGTCTCTGGCACACCAGGGCATTACAGCTAAAGTGGCTACTTACACCGCGTGGAATATATGTTCTCGTCATGGCAATCCACACCGCCCGATTGGCCGCTTCAGTGACATCACATTTTTACACTCTGTTATTTGGCAAACATATGCTTTTATTTTAACAAAGGCGTCTCGCAACTTTAAATTTATGGATGGAAATTACAATGGACATTTACAAAATGGAGAGGATAACAGCATTCGTTAACTATAAATTGGAACAATTTGTTTCATACTGGGAAAAATGGATTAACTATGTGGCACCCCATAGGCCCGATTGGATTTTTGTAAATTAAAGGTTAAGTTGTAAGGATAAGATCACTCCCTACCTATATATAGTTTTTTTTTCTTTATTTTTTCTTTTCTTATATACTTGTACTCTTGATAAATAATGGGATGACTATTATATTGTATAATATAGTATAAAAGTGTTATGTATATGATTTTGATAGATAAATCTTAGAAAGATTTTGTGTCATACCAATAGAAATGAAAATTTAAAAAAAAAACAAAAAAAAAATCAAAGGTGTCTTGCACATCTACATGTATGCATGTAGGATTGGTTACAATGCACCACCCTAGGGTTTAACAGCATTTCCTAGAAATTCCTGCACCATATTTGGCCCTGTTTACATAGCGCTTTGAACAGACATGCACTTTGACCTGCTGCATGGTAACCTTAACAACTATACACGCACATGCATCTATACGGC
This sequence comes from Mormyrops boulengeri, assembly GCA_026781065.1. Lineage (NCBI taxonomy): Eukaryota > Metazoa > Chordata > Actinopteri > Osteoglossiformes > Mormyridae > Mormyrops > Mormyrops boulengeri. The sequence continues at coordinate 32,158,575 of JAODLD010000124.1, forward strand.
AGCCATTTGCATGTTCAGTGCTGGCATCGCTCATGTTTTGCTCCAGCTGGATGGACTCTGGGACTCCAGGACAGTGATTTAGGAAGCAGTCCTTTCTTTCAGGTCTCCCCTGCGACTCATGTTGCTTGTGCCCTAACTCTTCCCCATATCTCCTCACCTCACACAGTAAACACCAGCAGAAGTCAGGATGCTGCCGCTACCAAGGAGGAGGTGCCAGCGAACAGACCCGGCAATGGCATCCCAGAAACCGGAGTGGACACACCTGGCAATGGTATCTTGGAAACCGGAGTGGTCCCAAAAATCATGTCCACAGCCACAACCCCTGCCACCATGGTGTCGGCAGTGCCCACCACCAGTACCAGTACAGCCGGGCCAGAAAAGCAAGGCTCAGCCTTAGTGTTGGCGGGGGAAAATTCTGGAAACAGCAGCCAGTCCGTCACAAACCAAGCAGGTACTCGCATCAGCTTCCCAAGCCTAAAAAATCTCTTTTAATAATTCGGTTCATGTGATACGGAAGTACATACACCATCTCTCCCTGAATCCTTACTTTTCTGGAAACCAGCTTTTGTACTTTTCCCTCCTATCAGAGAAAGGCCCAGAATGCGAGGGGACCATCGCTGCCATAGAGGCGCCAATGGAACACCACAGCTACGGACGAAATGAGGGCGCTTGGATGAGGGACCCGGTTGCTAAAGACTCCAAGATCTATGTAACAAACTATTACTATGGCAACAACCTGGTGGAGTTCCGAAACCTTGACAGTTTCAAGCAAGGTGACCCAGTTTTTACTTACTTGTTACTTATCCATTTACTTGTGTCTGATTTCCTGTTTGCTTGCCTTCGTTTTACCTCGCTTATTGGCAGACTGACTCAAATGTGTTGCCTTTGATACATCGTAGCATGAGCCAAATACAAAACACATTTTGTTCATGAGAAATACTTAAGAAATTCAGTGTTTGTGACACCAAATTTTTGTTTGAAAGATATTAGTTTAATCACCGATTCAGTTGATCTTCTTTGATCCTGAACCGTTTTAGATGATGTTTGTTTACATTTCGTTCATTTTCCTCTGAAGCAAAGCCATGAATTAATAGGCATTTGAAGTGAAAGATTACTGGGTTTAATCTCACTGCGTGCACTTGGCTCGTCCTGATTCGTAATGGGGAGTCACATCTTGGGCTGATTTGTTGTTTAAAAATTTTGATCATTTCATATTCCTCTGAGTAACATATTAAATTAAAATGAAATTAAAAACGTTTTTACCTTCTCCCCCTGCCCATCCCTTCCCAGGACGATGGACTAACCTGTATAAGCTGCCGTACAACTGGATCGGGACGGGCCACGTGGTCTACAATGGGGCCTTCTACTACAACAGGGCCTTCACCAAGAACATCATTAAGTATGACCTGCAGATGCGCTTCGTGGCTGCTTGGACGCTGCTGCATGACGCCGCCTACGAGGACACCACGGCTTGGAAGTGGCGCGGCCATTCTGACATCGACTTCGCCGTGGACGAGAGCGGCCTCTGGGTCATCTACCCGGCCGCCGCCGATGACTACGACCAGCAGGAGGTGGTGGTGATTAGCAGGCTGGACCCCGGCGACCTCTCTCTGCACCGGGAGACCACATGGCGCACGGGACTGAAGCGCAGATCCTACGGTAACTGCTTCATTGCCTGCGGCGTGCTGTACGCCGTCAATGGCTACAACCAGCGCGATGCCGAGGTCACATACGCCTACGACACGCACACCAGCACGGATGCTTCTCCACGCCTGCCGTTCATCAACAAGTACTCCTTCGCCACACAGATTGACTACAACCCCAAGGAGAGGGTGCTGTACGCTTGGGACAATGGACACCAGCTCACCTACAACATTACTTTTGTGGAGCAATAGCTTGAACCCGGGACGGTCCCACCTGGGACGACCCTTCTGCCGTCAGAACCATCCCATCGCTAAGCACTTTCTTTCCATTGTGTTCCTGAAACTTGTGTTGCTCTATATCTGTAACTTCTTGCCTGGTAAATATCAGATGTAACTTCAAAGCTGGAGTGTCAGTTTTTTTTTGTTTTTTTTTATCAAGGCAGCACTGAATTTGTAAGTCTTTGAGGTCAGATCAAATGAGGTTCAGTCCGCGTAATGATCTCACCCAAAGGGCCTGACATTACGATAAGCAGAGACCAAGTGCATCCCAGAAGCAATATGGTTTTTATTAATGGATTTTTAGCATAACAATTTGAAATAAAGAAACCAGTTTACTTTTTGATAGCCTTTTATATTACAGATCTGAGAAGCTAATGTTAAACGTAGAAATTGTGAGACCTTGAACACAGAATGGTGCCCAAAAGTGAAAATTACAAAAATATTTATACTTAGGGATTTTCAGCCTCATGATTTTGTAAAATACTGCTCTGTAAATATGTTCACATGTCAATATGCTTTTTTTTTTTTTTAAAAAAAAAAGATAACATCAAAAATAACATGGCAAGTATTCGGGTATTTTTTGCAGACCTTTGATTTCAGATTATCAGAATACGCTGCAGTGGTGTTCCTCCTAAATCTTTCCTACCACTTAATGTAAATAACAGAAAGGTTCCCCTTCCTATGGCTAAAGGCATGACAGATCCTCCCCCGCATGGGCTGATGCTATAACTATCATACTTCGTTTCATGTTTAGTGTGCTTTTACGGTGTTTGTTGTTCTCATTCATGTACTTTATTATTATTATTATTTTTTATTTTATACAATTGACACAATAAAGTTTGAAAAAGTATGTTTGTATTGGGGAACTCATTTGTTAAAAGATACAAGACGAAAGGCAATGAAAAATGAACTGTATCAATGAAGTAGAGCATCAGTGAATGGACATTTCTAAAATGCGTCATTTTGATGTTGGACTGGACTTCCTATAGACCCAAACAATGAATGCAGAATCCAGCAGAGAGGTGAAAGAGGGCAGCAGGTGGGCCGATTTTGTTGGCATGATGAAGGAAATTTGATGTAACGTCACATGTACACTATACTGTATGGCCAGAATTATGTGGACACCAGCTGGAATAGCATTTCATTCTGAAACAAAGGGTATTAAGATGAAGTTGCCTCCCTGTGTTGCTGTAATAGCCTTTGATCTTCTGGAAAGGCTTCCCATTAGATGCTGGAACATTGCTGGTGGGATTTGCTGCCATTCAGGGTGGGTATTGATATTGGGTGATC
>JAODLD010000124.1:32161879-32174047 GCA_026781065.1 Mormyrops boulengeri
TAGCAGGACAGAAATGTGCCAAACTGACTTGCTGGAAAGATGGCGTCCTATGATGGCGCCAAGCGGAAAATCACTAGTATCTTCTGTACAACCACCTATTCTGCTGCTGTTTGTTACAGGAGATTGTATGGCTGTGTGTTTAGTTATATACCTGTGTAAGTGATGGGTTTGGCTTACTTAGATAATTAATAGGGGTTCACATACCTTTGGCCATATAACGTACCACTATCATCTGATGGCCTCAGGTTCCTGTGCTGCAGACAGTGATGTTTTCTCCAGTAGTCCAACAGAGTCCAGATGTCACATCTACTCAAGGAACTGAGGTCTACTAATACAGTTCAGCAGGTCCATATTGTGATGTGTTAAAGGACCCCAACAGTTATAAAACAGTGAGTATTGAAACACTGCCATAATGTCAGCACAATGCTGCCACGACACTTCAGTAAGTATCTGCTTCCAGAAGATCTACCAGTTCCTCGGATACCCATCTGCCATTCTGGAGAACATAGAGCCAAGTTTGGTGTGAGATACTGTAAATGGCTGCGACCACATTTCCACCAGAACTGTCCTGTCCAGCCAGTAGAGCTGGGAGTAGCAGTGGTGTGGAGGTGCATGTGGTAATGGCTGAAATACCCAGAATAAGGGGAGGTTCAGCCTTATAGGGATCCCCCCCGGTTCTGCTGATCTCCAATCCTGCACCCCATTGTAACCCGTCCCAACACCCGGCACCATTTTGGTTTATTGTGTTTCCCTCTTTCCTGTCCCATGTCACATGATCCTTATAAACCCTGCCTCTCCCCCATCAGCATGGCAGATGTTGCCAAATTCTCCTCTCAAAGCAGAAATACTTTCAAAGTAAATCAACTTTAGTATGTACAGACCCCCTTGCTGAGCCAAGCTGGACTTCAGATGAGAAGCACAGATCCAAGTGTCTGAGCTGCTCTCTTCATATTAGCCGTGCTGGCTTCTCCCGGGACAGGCAGTAATTAGGCTGCACTGTCTTGCAGTGCGTGGCAAAAGGTCTTTCTTAATCCCACAAAGCTATATTAGCAGTGGTCCTGGAATAAATATGTATTTTGCTACTGTTGGGCAGCTGCACTTTACCTAAACTGCCCCAGTAAACACCTATCTTGGTAAAAAGGCAGTGGAGAGTAAATCATCTGAGAGCCAAATTAGAAGCAGTTGTTACGTTACAGCTACCCTATGCTGAGCTGATGGATGGGTTGTACTATTGTAATATATGTTGTATTTGTGCCTAGCTTAGTGGGTTAGGGATCAGAGCCTGGAAGGTCATGGGTTTGAATCCCAGGGCAAGGTCCCCAACAGCTTCAAGGGCAGACTGACCCTGCTCTCTGACCCCAAGCTTCCCTCATCAGTATGTCGCTTTGGACAAAAACGTCTGCTGCATAAATGTAATGCCACAGATTTTTTCAGCTGTTTTTTTGATACATGAGGTTTTTGCTGCAAGTCCTCAAGGATTTGAGTTTCAAGGGGACGGATGTGGCCTCCTCGCTCTGATATTTCGTCTGCATGTCTGGTGTTGTTCTAAACTTCGGTGCCAGGAAGCCCGCGGGAACGAACTCTACAATGCTGAAAAGTTCTTGCAACTCTGTGCTTCTAAAAAAATCTACTGTCAAATCAAGACTTGTCCACCTCATCAGAGACCCATATAATCATGCTTTATGCAGAAATAAAGAAGACATCTGTGCACATCAAGCCCTCCAAGAGGATGCATTTTCAAGGTTTCAAATATCTAAACAGTCATTTTCACCATGATGAATGACCAAAGAGTTGTAATGTGTTTCACATGGACTGTGTCCTGCTTTGGTAACCAGCAAAACATAACCTATAAGTACAATGGCAGACCCCCTTCTCACCAAACAGATCCTGGACTTTACCTGCCACAGGCCCCTCACTGGAAGACTAAAACCTTACTGAGAGTCACCAATTACAAATGAGGAACACAAAAATCAATACAAACTCAGCTGAAGTTGTTTGAGAGCTAGAGAATTATATGGTAGCTTTTCACCTTTGGTGGGCAGGTCAGGTCTTTCTCTAGATGCCCTCAATTGTTCCTGCTACCATAAGAGGAAACACACATCCTCAAGGTCAGGATTCAAAGTCTGGTGCAGTGTTTCCCAATCCGCTCCTTGGGGACACCTAGACAGTTCACAGTTCCCGGTAGCAAAAACGTGGACTGTCTGGGCATCCTCATGGACCAGACTAGGAATCATTGTTCTAATACAATGAGATTATCCACCCCAACTTTCAATATGGCAGGAGAGGATCAATGCATAGGTTATAGCCGTGGGCCCTGGCAAACATCAGGGCCCCTTTCTGCCTCTGGAAAAATTAAATGGTTAGTTTTAAATGGTTAGACACTGATAGTGTCCATGCTGAAGTCAGGCTATGGTCTCCATATAAGTTATTCCACCCCTGCAATAAGCAATGTAATAAATAAAAAAAGAATTTACACAATATATTACATGGAATAACACCACAGAATAAGTATTAATAAGTAGTGATCATTCAAGAGGAACAATTTACAGAGTTCTAACATCTCTTATGTGGTGAGTGAGGTTCTGGATAGAGATAGGAGAGCGTTGTACATTTGACAGTAATAATTAATCAATTATAAAGTAATAAAGTAATAAAATAATACAGGAAATGAAGGCTGCTCACAAAGCGTTAATCAGTCACTTCGTGAGACCTTGGGAAGTAGGCATGTTTCAGCAGGAACCAGGCTGATGTGATAGAATGTATGCCAAGCATTCCCTCATCCACCAGGACGGGGGGTCGGTGAGGACGGCCGTCACAATGCCAGCATCTGTTCTGGGGTTGTGATCGGATTTCTGACACCATGTGAAATTGTCAGGGATGAGGAACGGGGGAAAAAGTCTGGGGTGGGGGGTTCTGTTCTGCGATGCTGGGCTGTTCTTGACATGCTCGGCCAGAGACGATGATGTCAGCCACACCCCCCAGTCCCACTGGGAATACTGTGAAAATTTCATGCATGTCGGCACTTTTCCACTGCAGGATCGGAATTGGAAGCCCACTCCCACTGATTGTCCTATCTATGGTGCCGTGGAAATCGATGGTGCAGGACACTCACAGTCAAAGTGCGCTCATTGATGGATATAGCCAAGATGGATGGCCTGTTTGTGGGTGTCGACTCGTTAAAAAGAAAAGTCAGGCTCACTCTAGTTTCCTTTGGTTAATTCAATTTGACTTCCTGGGGTCTTCCTTTGTAAAACAGCATCTTAATTATCTACAGTGACGGACTGATTTTACACACAATTAGCCATTAGCTGATTAACTCCCTGAGTTAAATTAGCTTTACATGGGCGGAATTTCAGCCTTGTGTTGTCAGGCTGGGGGACGTTCAGATTCAAGGGCTGCCAGCTGAATAATGAGGGAGCAGTAAAGCAGAGTGATTGTGCTTTGGTCCGAAATGAGCCACGTTTCATTACTGATTAGCTCTGTGAGAGGAGAGAAAAGGAAGGAGAGAACAAGAGAGAGAAACAGAGAACAAATAAGGCAAGAGGACCTGCCTGGTGGGAGTGCAGCACTGATACAGGGACTAAGTTCGGTTAGGGACTAAAGTGCAGTGCTAATATATGGACTAAGAAAGGTTCTGATGAAATACATTCTGATGAGTGTAGTACTGATTTGGAGATTAAGTACAGTGCTAATATATGGACTAAGAAAGGTTCTGATGAAATACATTCTGATGAGTGTAGTACTGATTTGGAGAGTAAGTACAGTGCTAATATATGGACTAAGAAAGGTTCTGATGAAATACATTCTGATGAGTGTAGTACTGACATAGAGATTAAGGGCATTTTTCCACCACAGCAGGTATCGTTCCTGAAGTACCAAAAGTACTTTAGTAGTTTTCCACTGGCGTAAAAGCTGGTACCAGCGCCGACATGGCGCCGCATACCATCACAACACAAGGCGGGGTACTTAGTACTGAATTTGAAAAATGGTTGTAGTATATTATGGAGCTGGACGGTGTGTGATATTAAAACTGGCACCGCTTGTTATGCAGTTCTTACATCTCAAGGACCGCGATAGTCAGCTAGATTGAAATCAGGCTTTTTCATACCATCATACTGTACAGACATTATAGCGCAGGCGGTTTAATTTCACAAAAATATTTTTATTCTGTTATAGGAACAACTTAGCAAGCTTTGTAATTTTAATGATTATTCCTTTTCAAAATTATCTAGTATATGTTTTTTAAGAATCAGTTTAAAGTTTACCTCCGCTGCTTTAGCATGACGCTGCATGTGATCTTCGAGACTCATTTTCATACTTGCTGCTGAAATCACTCCCCAATATTTATTAGAAGACAATTACATTGCAATATATGAAAATATTCCAATACCATGCTACCCTAGTATATTAATATACAAAATGCTTTTTTATTTCTTTTCATACCATCCTGATCTTGCTGTATCTGTTCTTCCGACCAGATCGCAATTAAAGCTTGGGTCTCTAAATTTGTCCACGCATCCACTATTATTAATTTGTCTTTTTTACTTCTTTTATCGTAGGTTTCTGAGTTCATAACTTTTTTCAAGACAGCGGTTGTATTGTGTTTCAGAGGCGGGCTATTTGCATAACCAATAGACAAAGAAAGCATTTGCAAATCTGACCCCAAAATACCCAGTTGGTTTGACACTTTAGGTACTGTAACTTTAGGTACTGGTACTCCAACAGTTAATGGAAAAAGGAATGTACTGAAAGTACTGTACTAAAAGTATGGTACCTGGTGCAGTGGAAAAGTGCCCAAAGTGACTTATTACATCTACTTATCTGGCAGACAATTTGTCCAAAGCAAAATGCAAGCAGTGACATGACTCTGCCAATCACTGGATTTCAACCAAAAACCTTCAGATCTTAACCAACAGAGCCACATACCAACCCTGGTACTGAAAAAGCAACCGAGCATAGTACTGATATAGGAACTAAGTTTAGTACTGGCATATGGATTAAGTGCAGTACCCCTTCCCAGATAGACAGGGTTTTAACAGCATAAAGAACTGAGGACTGTCCAACTCAAAATGCTGGACCTGGGAACCACCATTCAGCAACTGGCATCCCATTGCCATGGATCAGCCATCTCAACACTCTGGTCAGAGGGCAGCCATTTGTGGAAGGACACAAAGAGCTCTTTGGGGATCACCGACAAAAGGCTGCAGTGTCCAAGGCAAAGCCACCACCACTGCCATGGCGAGTATGCCCCCCCCCCAATCCCTGATGCTGCCAGGCAGAATTCTGTACCGTTCAAGTCGTGGGGCCACAACCCACACACACCATCAAAGGGTTACCCATGGACCTCTGTCCCATCACTCCTGCCTGTCCGCCACTCCTGCTGATGCTGCTGATGGAGAAAAGGTGTTACGTTGAAGTCTGGGGGTTTAGGGACTAACACCCGCGCTGCCGTCACCAGTCAAGCTGCAGCGATGTCTGCTTTGAACCGCGATTGACCTCAGCTTGGAACACGAAAAACACAAGTTCACCCACATGAATGTGATTTTTTCGGTGGGCTGCTGAAGGCGTTTCGGCTGTGATGGGTATATTCAGCCCTCACTAAGTGGAGCGGTATTCCAATATTTTGGCTGCCAGCTAGAGGAGCACCCATTGGTTCCCATGGACACAGACCGCAAACACCACAAACAACACCCCCCCCCCAGCCGGACCCCAGGATTGCAGAGCCGAACTGCCCATAACCATCTTGGTCCCATGCCAACGGGGATGCCCTGGGGAGGCAGAGGGCACCACTGCGGAGAGGCACGCTATGTGACCTTTTCTGTCGTCCCACGCTGGCTGGGTAAAAAAAAGAAAAGAAAGGAAATGGACCAACAGCATGATCCTAACAGTTCCTGGCCTCCTATCGTGGTGAATAACAGTGCAAAGGCATGACACTCTAATCCTACACTATTAAACAATTCATATAAGCTTAGCTATTTAGAGATCCAAAGAAGTTCACTGCCTTGGCTTCGAACCAGGTTTTGGTGATTCTTTAACCACTCTGCCCCCTGCTGTTTTTCTTTAAATTTAATATCTCTAAGCCAATGCAGAGTCCTGGAACCCCGGTGCAGAGGTGGGACAGGTAGCAGCATTGCATGCGTAAACAGGCCACCTACCTAGTGAAGCTCATAGTTTAAGACTGAAACGGAGCAGCCGGGGTCCTTTTCTGGATGGCGATGCCTTTAGCAGACTCACATTCTTGCTCTGCGCTGCCCTATTCCTGCCTGCAAGCATACAGTATCAGTGCATCAGGTTGATAAACCAGCATTACAGGTGTGACCCAATTCAGTGTCAATTTTCAGAACCAGCTCAGCGACAGAAGTCATATGATGCAATACAGGAACGAACAAAGTTGTCTGATGTTAAAGTTGGGGTCACCTTCCCATCAGTTCGCATTGCGACTGTGTTCAGTCTTGTTCTCTGCACTAAGAAACTGTCTCTAATCTAAACGTTCTCAAGTGGCACTTTGGAAAGACCTGCATGCCAGATTAAAGTTGATTGGCTTCTACTTGATTTATCTGTTGTCAATAGGTTATGTCCTCTGCAAGACCTTTGCGAATCACATGGTATGTCAGTGGAGTGACATGGGGGCGTCTTAAAGCCAGCTCCGGTCCCATGGGGCATCTCTTAGGCCGAATAGCTGAACCATAAATATTAAATTCCACCTGGTCTCTGTTTTCCAGAAGGAGCAGACGTCTCTTGCCATGGGTTTCTCCCAGGCGACTGCCATTTACCGCAGACTGCAAATAAACATTCATTGATGTCACTCGTCCTCCGGAGAGGTGGAGGTTAGGGGTGGGCAGTGTGTGCTTCAGTGTCCCAACGCAGCCACTGACCCTCACCAGCTCTTGGGCAGGGCCACTGTAGCCAGCTCACCTGCATAACGTGCACTGGTCAGCCCACTGGAGTGCACTGGACTGCTCTGACACCCCTCAAAGCTGCTGTGCATATGTTCACACACCCAGCTGCTGCTTCAAAAGCCCAAAAAATGTATAAGGTTTACTTTCCTTCCAGATGTTGGCAGATGTGTGCTCCATTATACTTGTAAAATGGGAGACTTATTTGGTATGAATAATTATAGGATTTTTATTCTGGTAGATTAACAGATACTGGATCCCTATGATAACAGTCTGAAGCTGGGAGATCAGAGACACAGTGGACTCCTAGTGTCTGGACATGGTATATTTTCTAGCATAAGGAAAAGTGCTTCATTATCCAAACAACTCAGTCCTTTGCCGAAAGAAAAAATAACACATTTCTTCATCTACTTCTTCAAAGCTAAGCACACAAAGTGCTCAGGGGTCCATGTTTGTCTGAATAATCTAGCCTGCATGCTAGGAGAACACAGTCATGAAGGTGTAAATCATAGGAGAGGCTGGAGAAGAAGAAGGTCGATCAACAGGAGACTCTGCTCCCCACTTTGCAGCTAATTGAACATGATAAATAACATCAAATCAATGCTGTGAGGGCACCACCCGGGTCTCCAGTTAATCTGCAGCAGGGAGCCACCAAGTTACTTCTTCCATAACCATCAAACCAATGCTGCGTCTGGTCCAGCCCTTCACACCTCTTTAGGTGTATTTTTCTCTGAAGGCTTTTTTGCACTTGCCATGGGGCCTAACTAGTCTGACATCCTTCTGCTGGTACTGGAAACTGAATAAGGTTCTTTTTTTTAGAAGGTTCTTTATCTCAGAAGCCACGCCCTTCAGGTTTGGTTCCTCTTAAGTATTACATGGGCTGTCGAATCGGCTATCAGACTTACATAGGAAGAGACGTGGAGCAGAGGATATCGGCATGTGATACTGGGTGCTAATAGAAGGATCCTGCTGGCCCAGTCAGAACCTCCCTGGTTCCCTTTTGACCGACCTGGAAAGAGTGGTTTAAAAACACCAAGGAGGCATTTAGTGCTGGGTTAAAAAGCATACTTACTGGCTAAGTCACTTCAGGGCCAAAGGGATTATAGGGGCTTACACAGGGTCACAGAGGTCAATGGGTAACCTCTGCCCTTGACCCCACAACTGAAGGTGCCACAATTAAAAAAAAAGTCACACTTCATCCACTGGCCAAAGGACAAATAGTGAAAGAAAGAGGAGAGACAAGATCAAGCAAAGATCTGAGGATGCAGCAGCTTGGCAGGTAGAGCCAGGAAGTAAGCGGGGAAGCGGGGAAGCGTGGCGCGGGTGTACTCCCCAGCCCACAGGTGGGACATGGCGGCTGCAGTGCTGTCAGAGTGAGGGCATGCCTGTTAGTGACAGGAAGTGGCAGGCCAGGGTGGAGAAGCACAGGATGGCTGGAGGAGCAGCAGTGAGTGGGCAAAAGGAAACTGAGCAGGTGAAGGAGCACATGACTTTGAAAAGTGCTGGGGGCCTCTATAGCGGGGTGATGAAGGTGAGTAGCCCCCCAGGCCCACCCCTCCCCCCCCACATCAGGCGATGAAATGAGAGGCCATATGGTAATGACCCTTAAGTGAACGGGAGGCCGGGAGCAGCACCCCTGTGACTGGGGGGTGGGGTTTCTGCACCGTGTTGGATGGAGAATCCCCCCCCCCCACCTATCACAAGCCCTGTGGCAGGCTGCTGGTCCCCACGTGCTTCCCACACTGATGGATACACGTTACTGGCTCTAGAAGCACGTTGTTGAGCAGGTCTCAGTAGTGACTGGGCTGCTATGATTCCTTCCCCTGTGGATGATTAGATCTATTAAATGATGTTCAGACCAGACGGCATCCTGAAACGAAGCGGATCGCTCAGAAATTGTGCTGTCCTTCCCTCTTTTCTTCATCTTTCATCATACAGCAGTATGTGTGTCCCATAAACCCGCCCAGGAGCACTCCCAGTCTCTTCTGGCACTCGGCCGCCTTCACACACACAGGCTCTTTAAAACAATGAACATTTGACAGCTCACAAACAGTCCGGCGTTGTGTCTGAAAGTGACCTACTGCACCGTGTGGCCCGTCCATGCTGCCCCCTCGTTCTGGCCACATTTTCCCATACCCCCCCCACCTCGTCTGAGTGTCAGTTCAGGTCAGAAACACTGCGTTCCGGTTCTTGAGTCTGAGACAGTGTAGCCCAGTTCTTGGGTCAGAAACTCCACAGTCCAGTTCTCAGGTCAGTGACAACATGGTCCAGTTCTTGGGTCTGAAACAGTGCGGTCCGGTTCTCAAGCCATAGACAGTACGGTCCGGTTCTTAAGACATAGACAGTACGGTCCGGTTCTTAAGACATAGACAGTGTGGCCTGGTTCTCTGCTCCATGTCCCCCCATGTTTATTTTACTCACTCCCCTTCTGTTTACTGTTTACTCTCATATTTCCCTCTTTTGACCCTCATGTGTCCCTGCTTGTGACAGTATGTCACGGATGAGAATTCGGGAATAGTATTGTGAAGGAATTTGGGTGGATACTGCGAGGGGGGGCTTGACTTCCAGGGCCCAGTCTACAGGGCTGTTCTGCACCTTCACAGCCTCTGACTACTGAGTGATGCACTTTTTATGCGCTTTTCCAAAGCATTCTGTCTGAGGACGTACTTTAACAAGCACCATTTTCTTTCTGTCCTTCACCTTGGGGATTAGGCGGAATAATCTCAATAAAATGCTTGAGTAGTAAGATAACAATCCCTTAAAATTGTTAATATTAATTAATCATCATGACGGCTGTACTCTGTCTTGTTAAACAACAATCAACTTTTTTGATAATGCTGATAATTTACCTTTTTGTTTTTTATATTGAAAAAAATTGCATCTTCAAAAAAAATAAGATACCTCTTCAAAATACCAGTTATATACACTATTTATTTCAGAGAATATAACATCCTCAGTTTATGCTGTCACATTTCACCCTCTCAAGTTTGAGGGAGGTCAAATGCACTCATTATTACCGCGAAGAGTTATGTTTGTATTAAGATTTATCTTTGTGCGAGCTCCCTCTAGTGGCCAGTCATATGACGTACCAAGACTGCCATTGCGCGTGGATCCAGGGTCTCGCTGCATCAAGCAAGCGCGTGAACTCCCGGCGGAGCAACAGACAAAGAGCTAGTCTTCTCAGGTGTACACAGGACGTCTCTAAACAAGACTGAACATGTCAGCTATTGTAACTTTGAGCAAATGCAGTAAAATAAATGGGTGAACCTGAAAGATAGTTTGGATAATGTTACCAGTGAAGCAACATGATGACAGGAAAGGACAAGGCAGAGGAACGGTGCCTGAATTTGAGAACCTACAGCCTGGTGCCCCGTTAAAGGAGAAACTGATATGATCTGGCTGAGGACTTGGTGGAGTGTGCCAAAGCCTCCTTGGAGAACCATCCATCTGCTCCGTATCCCACAGTCGGCTATAAGGTGGGTCATTAATGGGGAGGCAGGCTGGCTTCAAAAAAATAGGCACCCTCAACAAGCGTGCAGTCCCGACCGCCAAAGTTGGCCTCCTACTGGCTCCAAAAAGTCGTACACTGTGGGTGACAATGTGACTTTGAGAATGGAGCACCAGAAACGGCAAATTGCAAATAAACATTACACCCCTGGACATCCCTGACATTCTGTAGACTAGGAGCCTTCAGTCTGAAGGATATACGCCCAATGGTCTTAATCCATTACATGTATTACTGTCATCATGGGTTTTCCTCCAGGCCCTACAATTTCACCCCCACAGTCCAAAAACATGTGAATGCAATGAGTTGGTGCCCCATCCTGGGTTATTCACTACCTTGTTCCTGTAGCTTCTGGGATAGGCTCTGGGCCCCTGTGACCCTGCTTAGGATCAGCAGGTATAGAAAATGGGTAGATAGATGAATAACTGGTTGTGATACTGCATTTTGCAGTTATATTTCACAACATTTAGGAATCATCTGAGGATCATCCACGGAATCTGAGTGATCGGAGCCGTTCACACAGTGGGATACATAATGGCAGGTATGAAGCTCACCAGCTATGACACTGACCCTGCTTTCTCAAAAATGTACATTGCTTTGGAAAGAAGCATCTGCTAAAAAATGGATGTGAATGTAAGTCCTTCAAAAGCACTACAGCCAAGCCCTCCTGAGCTTTTAGGAAGCGAAAGTGAAAGCAGGGAGATTGTAATTGGAAGCTCAACCAAAGCGAAAATGCAAAAATAACATTATTACAGCACAGATTGTTCGATGTAGGGTTTCCATGGTGAATTGGACTGCATTTAAAATAGGGTCAAATCTGCCTTTGCGAAATGGTTTCACCGACAGTACAGGCAGCGTTAATTTATCACCTGTGAAGGATCTGAGCATGCAATGGTTTCTTGCTGACCTCACTGAAACCCAGCAGTCAATGGGGGGGGGGGGGGGGGACACAGCTAGACAGGCACCTGCTGAACAGAAATCATCTGAAGAGCAGTAATCATTACTGACTTGCCCAGCAGACCATACTTTCGAACCACTTACACTGGTATCTTCCTTCAACTCAGCTTAAGTCTCTGTTTCAAGACTCCTCCTTGGATGCGAGAGATTTTACCCTGGCACACAGTATCCTGATGTATCTTGTTCCTGACTGTACAGTATCACCTGACATGCCCCCACTGAATACTGATCCAGGTGTCTCAAGACTCACGTAATCAGAACTAGAATCAGACTCATTGCCTGAAACAATAAGGATCTGAGTGTCCTGGCCCCCATGAACTCCTCAAGGAGGCACCTTCAGATGTGTGTTCTAGCAATGCATATAACACCCCCCGCCCCCCCAGCTTGGAGATACCTGGGATGTCCTGGGGAGGAAACCTCTTGATTCCAGAGGTAAAGATATGCTTCAGCCAGGCCTAGCTGTCCTTACAGTGAATGAGGAAGAGTCTGGAAAGGGTCCTACCTGCAGGAATGAACATCGTTTGATTAAGGTTTCAACTGATATTTCATCTGGGTTACCACAAAATCTGTCCTATGTGCAATTTTTCTATAAGCTGGGTGCTTTGAAGCCTGAAACCCCAGGAATAACCCAGAAACCTGCAATGATTGGATAAATCTCAGAAAACCTGCCGTGATTGGACAGTGCCCTGAAAAACCACACCATTGTAGGATTCAAAGCCTCATTTGCATCTAAAGGTCTGGGTACAGTCCATAAGAAAACCTGAGCAGTTTCTTTCCTTCCTGAGGAGGAAGAGATTAAGCTTGTCTATT
>JAODLD010000124.1:32177188-32187603 GCA_026781065.1 Mormyrops boulengeri
CATGGACTCGCTTGACCCCCATGACCCCCAATGACTTCCTTCGACCTAAGACCCCCATTTCACGGGTTGGCAGCCATGAACCCCCCCCCCCCCCATCTTATATCTGTTGCACAGGCTACAGTCAACGCCGCTGTGAGCTATTTGCGAGTCTGCGTGCAAAGACACAGACTCTGTCCCATCCTACAGCTACAACATGACTTGTAACTATACAATAGGCCTTTGTGAATTACTTTCAGTATGTGTAAAATTTGCATTATGATTTGCAAACAGTAACCTGCTATATAGATAATGGGAGTTCCTCATTCGGTACAGTGAATTACAGCTCAGAGATATACGTTTAGGGTAAGATGGCTTCCCAAGTTGACCTGTCATTCTTTATCACACATGAACTGAACCCTTATTCCTTTGTTTAAAAAAAACCCCAATGAGCCATGTGACTAATTTAACTGAAATGCTTTGGAATGATACATCTGGTATTCCTAAACCAGTAACACAGCAATTCTTTTATAGCAAATTACCATACTGTGGCCTTTATCACCAGAAACTAATCACAGTGAGTCAAGCATTATGTGATTACAGCTTGCTAACGTATAGCAGGTTATAGAAAGTACCGAGATGGACTTCGACTTTTGGAGGCTGAGGCTTCGTAGCAGTGAAGTACAGGCTCTCCCTGGGCTACGAATATTCGGCTGACGGAAAACTTATGCTTACTGCCGTAAAGCCTATCATGTTAAAGATTTGAGGTCGATACAATAGGTCGTAATAACGAACGCACACACTACTTTGTGACGTTCATGAAAACATTGTGTGGCTTCGGCGTTTTGTCAGCTCCAGGTACAACACAGTATATAAATACTAAATACTAAGACAAGTATTTGACGAATTGACACTAAAACCGATATGTACTTGTTCCGACTTAACTACAAATTCAACTTAAAGACAAGACTTACGGAACGGATCATGATTGAAACTGGGGGACTGCCAGTACAACAAGCCTTATTTTACATCCACCCATTCACCTTCCATAACTGCTTATTCAAACAGGGCCCTGGTGATCTTGGAGCCTAGTGATACACCCTGAGCACACGCATGCACATTCAGAGACTTCAGTTCATTGTGTTTTTTGATTGCAGGAGGAAACTGGAGTACCAGGAGGAAATCGGTGGAAACTCGATGCACACAATGGGAATAAGTATCAAACCCACGATTGCTAAGGTTTGATGGCACACTGCCAGCCTAGGTAGACATGAATATCCCTATCAGGGATGTTCAACAGCTTCTGTGTCATGGACAGAAAGGGCACTGTCCTGAAATCCCTTATCTTAGTTTACACTTCAGATGCCTATCGATAATGAGAAAAGGATGTCTACAATTCAGTTTAGTCCAAACACGGCCTGTTATCCTTTCAGGAAGCGGCGGTACGGGGAAATATCAGATAAAAACATGTAGGTTATGCACTAGAGAAGGTGAATGTGCCGTGACAAGAGGCATATTCAGCTAACAGACCCAGAGACCGCCATCTATGGATGAATTAGTTTGCTGGTTTCCTTAAAGTATATTTGACTGCTCAGATAAATAAAAGACTGCTGTTCAATGCACAGGGGCTGCTGACAGGACGAGGAGAGGAGAACAGGAAGTTGCGAAGATTATACATGGAGGACAGAGGGGGGACCCGGATAGGACCTGCTTAGCATGCTTCTCTGCTAGGCAAGCTGGCGAGAGACCCACTGTATGGTAGACATCAAAATCTTTATTCAGCAAGTACAGAAAGGACAAAGAATTCCTTCACTGCATCCCGCTGTATATCGTTCAAGTACAACATTTGGTTTGCCATGATAGACATCACTGCAGCATCAAACAACCAGTGCTGCAGTTTTTAGGAATAAAATTGAATTCATAAGGTGTTGTGTGCTCTTTTGAAAGCCCAAAGGTGGGATATCGATTTTCATGCTGGAGGGGCGGAGCAGCTGGGGGAAGAGCCCATCCACCGTAGCCGGAATACACTGCATCTACAATCCTGACCAGTTATCCAAAAAGCCCTCAAACCATCCATCCACCAATCTTCATCAAAATACAAGCCGTGTGTGTACAGTAGCCTCTTCCAAGGAGGCCAGAGTGCAGAGCTGGATTACAGACGATGGCCCAGGATCAAGGATCAAAAGGCACTTTCTTTCAATTTAATTCCATACAGATACAGTAGGGTCAGTTCAGCAAAAGTCAGACATCACGTAAAGTGAGACATTTAAGCTTTGCCTTATGCTGCTAGAAGCATATAATGGGTACATTGTATAAGATTTTGGTAAAAGAGGGCTGGAGATTGTTTTTAAAAAAATAGGGTAATTTTTTGTTTACTTTTGACTTTGGTGCTGTCCCACTTTTGCTTAGTTCAGCCTATATTTACACGGAAATGTCATTTTCAGGTTCTTTAGACCTTGACTGCAAACTTGCGGGTGGAATACAGCCGTAACATCTGCTGCGTTTTCTTGGTCATGAAACTCTCCTCATGCTGGTTCAGTCGTCGCCGTAAAGCCCGCATCTTCTTGGGCCTCAGATCCAGAGGCTTGGACTTTTCCCTGAAATCCAACAATGAAAATAAACAAGATGGCGATGTCCAGGCAGTCTGACAGGTCTTCAGAAAAAAAGAAAAGAAAAAAACTTCACCCAATGCATGCTGGGTGTCAGCGTGAGAAACATTGTTGGCTGAGTTTCCAGATTTATGAGTCAAAACTGTGACCCTCTGGAAGGACCAGCCACCCTCCACGCCATGGGGGGCGGAAGGATTCATTTAGCAAGAATATATTCACACTGTCTCCATGGGAGTGAGGAGCAGAGCTGGGTGATGGTCTTGCAGGAGACACGTGCTTCAAAACTCTTAGTCAGCCAAATGAAACACATCCATCCAAAACCTGGGTTGTCCATGAAATGTTTGACTTCATTCTTCAATTTTTCAAGTCAATACTGATGGAAGGGTCTTCGTGACCAAGCAGAAGACAACCCAGAGGTGGGCAAGTGACCCTGGAAATCCATGCAGTGCGGGATGGGCTGTACCTCAGAAAGCTTCCTCAAGTTCTTCCTGAGCCTGGTGGATAACGGTCAGGACTCCGGCGATGGATTTGCGGACAACACGGCTGGCAAAGACAGGAAGCATGATGTGGCATACCAAGAAAAAGAGGGAGAAAATATATAAATATTCATGAATTCTGCTCAAACTAAACAGTTAAATATTTGCTTAAACTTCGAAGATAATTTCCCACTCGGCGATAAACCATCTGTAGCACGCCAAGAGCCAAAACCTGTTGGCCAAGTTTCCAGATTCAAAAGCCAAGACTGTGACCCTCTGGAAGGACCGGCCACCCTCCCCACCATGGAGGGCAGAAGGATCCATTTAGCAAGAATATATTCACACTGTCTCCATGGGAGTAAGGAGCAGAGCTGGGTGATGGTCTTGCAGGATAACAGAACAGCACGCCGTTAACAACCTGGCAGACTAATCTTCCAAGGTCCAAAATGCACCCCAAATACACGGACTGGAATCCATGACCAGGTTCAGCAGCCACACATCATCATGAGTACGTGTTGCCATGATACTAGTGATAGAATGACGTGGCAAATTTGGAACATAATTGGATCGGTCTGGGTTGGGGGCCCAAAATCTCTAATGACGCCCGTAACTATGGCATCAGCTCTAGTGCACCCCTGCAGGCACAACAATATCTAATCAACAACCGTCTTAAGGAACATAAGAAAGTGTAGTGTAAGCTAAAACCTAACAAGAAGACTATTCCATACTCTAACTACACGCTGTGTAAGGAAGTGTTTTCTCAAATCCAGTTTAAAATGGCCACGAGTTCTATTATTTCAAACAATATTGAATTAACAATTTGGTTGAACAGCATCCAGACCTGTTAGAATCTTATATACCTGGATCATGTCCCCCTTTAGTCTCCCCTTAGTCATGGAAGGACCAGCATAAGTCTGGCAATGATATCAAGTGCTTGAGTGAGTTGTCATCCCCAGCTATGAGGTTATCAGACACCTCTTTGCGGCACATTTCACGGAGGGAATTCAATAATACAGGCAGCACTTTTCTCTGACTATGCCGTAAATTCTCCTCAACTTGCTCTGGTACATTCTTCATGCAGAACACACGACAACCTACCCGGAGACACTACTCCCCACCATCCTGGATATGTGTAAGCAGTTTATACATATAACTCATATCATGGACAACTTGCAGGCAGCCCCCTCCCCCCCCTGTTACCTTGGAGACAGGCTGGTGGGACAGCTCCATCTGTAAGTCATCCACCTGTTTGATCACATCCTCCTTCTTCCTGTTCCACGGATCAGGGGCCTTGAAATTTTGCTGCATGGGAAGGTGCCACTTAAAGCCTGGCCAGGACTTTTACTCTAAGTATCAAATTTAACTTTTTTTTTTATCCAAAGCTAGTTTGCACACCGGCCTCTCAGGCAGTGGTTACACTACGACCCGAGCACCGCACTTGGTCTTTGTTCACTCCAGTGCTGACATTTACTGAGGTAAATCACAATTCAGGCATAACCCTGCAACAGGTACGTTTTTGAAATCAACTAGACTGATTACTGCTTTATCTATAACTGAAGGTATACTGCAAACATAGCCCCTCTGCCCCACAGAAAGATATCAAAGAATCGGATTTACAATGACCAGCTCTCGTGCTGGAAACCGTGTTAGTCACGCTTGTGCACAGAACTTACATATTGCAGCTTTACATTCATGATATAAGAAACAGAATTAATTTAAACGGACATACGGGATGTTATACGAGCATCTGGATATGGTCAGTAAAGTAACACGTGGCTGTTCAGAGCACAAACCCTGAGTGTCGTTATATCGAATTAGAGATATCGAATTAAGGACAAATAAGAATGCATGTCTGAACAAATACATAATTAAAATTATTTCCGGACTGAAAAAAAACAATCCGCGCATGCATACATACTTAATCCCTCTTCGGTGAGGACCGACATTTTTCTGCTTTAAAAATGAGAAATGGGGTCGGTTTAATATTCACCCGGGCCGCTTGCCATGGCTTTCAACTCCCGATCCCCGTCGATCCTACGGAGATTTGTTATCTGCATGGCGAAGGATCGCTTTAGATTGAAGCGGTGGACACCTCACCATTTTGTCTGACTGGCAGTAAAAGGAAGGGGCTGCTAGGCAGCGGGGGGAGGAGCTGAACAGGGTCAGGTGGTGCTGCGGAGGATCGCCGAGAGGGGGCGCTATCGAGGGATTTCTACGGGGCTGGGGGCGCCTGCTCGTTTAATGGAACCAAGCGCAGCTGTGCAGGTCTACCTGTCTGGTTATAAAGAATAAATAGTTGAGAGAAACGTACTGAGCTGTGCAGCACTGCAAGGCGCTGATTAAACTGGGTTGATTAAGATGATTTTTATTACTTCTGCGTGTCTGCTGTGATAAATAACAGGTTGCCCGGTTTACTCTTAAGTTTGGAACGATAACAGGTTTCATACATACATACATACTGGGGTTAAAAGTGCTTACTCATAATAGTTTATTTGAAGCTGATTAAGCATTTTCTATCTCCATCCATCCATGTTACAAATCGCAATATCAGTGTATGTGTGTGGTTGTGTCAAGGGCGTGGATTTGGTTTCAACACTGGTGCGGACCAAATCAATCCCGAACCCCCCGTTCCCCTAAACACATCCTTACCATCCATACCCATATCTACGCCCTTGATATATGTATATGCATGTGTAATATATAATGGGTTCTATAATGCGATGAGCGCCGGTGTTGCGCGTCCCCGGGATGCGGTGCTGATCCAGGTGCGCGGTTTGGACTCTGGGGCACCGGTAAACCTCCCGCTGCATCTGTCCTGAGAGTTTAGACACGGGACCGGGGCCGTGAGGTAATTCCGTTTCCGCAGTGAACACCATCAGCTGGGATAGTCGCAGATCCCGAAAAGAGAGTGAGTGAAGGAGGGAGAGAGAGAGAGAGAGAGGGAGGAGGGGAGGGAGTGACTGACTGTGTATATGTGTGTGAGTGTAAGTGCGCACGCAGGGACCCAGGCAGCCGCTCGCAGCACTCGGGAGCCACGCTCTCCCCGGCTCTATCCGCGATCAGCGCCGTACCGGATCGCCGCTACGCCCGACTGCGGCACCTACTCTCGGCCGCCCGGGCTCAGCGCACGGCCACCGGCCCGAATGGCGAAGAACACGCTGTCGTCGCGGTTCCGCAGGGTGGACATCGACGAGTACGACGAAAACAAATTCGTGGACGATCAGGATGAGGCGGCGGAGCACCTCGGACCAGACTCCGCGGAGGTGGACAACCTGATCAGGAAATATCCTTTACCGGAGAGAGCCGTCAGACATACCGACAGAACAGCACGTATATTAAAATACGCATATAATGTCAGCGCATAAGTGCGTCTGTCTAATCGGGGTGCTGGTGCCCGGTACCCGTTGGCGCACTGCTAAATGTCGGACCCAACAGTCCTTGCACATAAACCTCGATCTGTCACATGCTGGTCCTTAAAAGGTTAATGTGGCGCCGGGTTGGACACTCCATAGACAAGCGGACCGGTCCGGCTGCTGCACGGCGGTGCTGAATTTAGCGGCTCCATGGAAAGCGGTTGCAGTCGCATGCACACCCGGCACTTTCGTTAAACCTCTTAAAATACGCCTGGACCGGGCTCGGCGCCTGCTTTAAGCAGTACGCCAGCGGCCGCAGGCTGATCGCAAACTGCAGACAGAACTGCCCTGTGTTACAGACGCACCGCGCTGCCGCCGGCCAGGCAGCGAGCTTTCAGGTGACTTACCTGCAGTTCCCCGACTAGAAACAGGTCGGCCCACTTCTCTGAAAAGAGACGTCAGTTCACTGCAGAGGAAATTTAGAGGTCATTTCACAATGAGCCACGGTTGCTTATTTTGTGTCATACCCCGCCGTGGTAAAGTATTTACATAATTTTTTCTTCACGGTTTAAACGGGCTGTGTTTAAGCGCTTTAGACTACATTACGTTCACGTTTTCCTAAAATCCAAAGCTTAGTATCAGCTCATTTATATGAAGAAATTCAACAGATTCAGTTTGTGTATATAAACGTGTAAATAACACTATTAGAATCACTTTCCGCCGTGGGCGACATGTCTAGTTCATTGTTATAATGTCAACTCTCTGCTAGTTCACACCCGTGGACGTTATTCCGATCTGCACAGTTTATTGTCCCGGTTTACTCTCTCATTCTGCTCTCCCGCTCCAGAAGTAGTTTCAGGTGAAGTTTATGAGTTGCTATAGAAATGGTAGCAGACTTTCCTCTACAGCTGCATATAGTGTATTGAGGGTTTAGTAGGCAGTGAGATCTGGCAGAGTCAGGCATCACGATGGCTGTGATCTGCTGGCATGTTCTGGATCACCTCACCTGGAATCTTGGCATCTCCACACGCGGTAGGTTAAAAACGGGATGATCTGGGCAACTTCGAGTGTGTTGGCAGTGTGCCGTTTGACCTCACTTTGTATTAATGTAGTAATTTTTGTTGTATTTGATATTACTGGATACACTGGGAAGACAAAAAACAGCCCAATCAGGAATTAGTCACCATAAATAAGAGCTCTGAATAGATTTATCTGTATCTCAGCGGGTCATTCGGCTCTTGTGATGGGGGGGTGATGGTGGTAATTGGAGACTTTGAACGAAGAACGACCGGACTTGCCGTTTAGTATTTCTACCTGTCCAGATTTTGGGCTGGTGAGCCAGAGCAGGTCGGCATGAGGTCATGGCTGGGGCCGTATCAAGGGGGGCCCTGGGCGGGGCACACGAAGCCGTCAGGGTGATGAATTTGCCTGAGGCTGGCTGGGCTTCCACATTATCCCCATATTGACAAGGTGGGGCCCCTGGCCCAGTCATAGCTGCCTGATAGCGTCACTCAGGCCGTGTACCCAGGGCGGGAATATGCCATGCAGCCTACACCTTATCATTGGTACATAATTACTCTCCCTCTCTCTCTGTCTCTCTCACTCTCTCATCATGGCACAGAAAAATAAGTTTCTTTCAAAGCTATCTGGGACATCTTTGTGGGGCAGTGGAGGGGTGGGAAGGAGAGTGGGCTCCTCTCTCACCCTGACCCCTTTCGGGGTGCTCTGTGTACTCCGGTGAGAAACTGCTTACCCAAGGTGACATTATATATAGTTGTTCAGGCACACTTTT
Source organism: Mormyrops boulengeri (assembly GCA_026781065.1). Taxonomy (NCBI): domain Eukaryota; kingdom Metazoa; phylum Chordata; class Actinopteri; order Osteoglossiformes; family Mormyridae; genus Mormyrops; species Mormyrops boulengeri. The sequence goes on from JAODLD010000124.1 coordinate 32,185,395, forward strand.
GCTACAAGTGGTACACGCACACATATATTACAGTGCCATTGTCCTAATTATGGACCTTTTGATTGCTGTATCCTTGTGGGACGATGAACAGAACAGGAAGTGTGATTCTGGCATGGTTTTGCTGCTGGACATCTGCCTCTGAGTTGGAAGTTGTGTCCTGGGCCAGGGCTGCTGTGTGTGTGTGTGTGTGTGTGTGTGTGTGTGTGTGTGATGATATGTATGGTTACACTGATATGCGGCGGTGTGGCTTTTTGTTTTTTTTTGGGTGTCTCCGGCCCGCTGACGTTTTTTGGCCGATGTAAATGTCGGCTCCTGGCGCAGTTTGGATCACACAGCAGATGCTTTGATCGTTCTTCCCGTTCGACCTGACGGCCTGCCTCTCACCCACGTACAGGCTGTCCTTCAACCTTTAAATAGAAGGCATTTCTCTGCAAAACCCATTCCTGTCAGCCGAGACAGGCAAGGAGGCCTCCTTCAGTGCGTTAACGTGTGGCGGAGCATGGATTTAAAGAACGCGGCCGGTTGGGTCAGACCCAGCCGGGAGGTTAAACCGGGCCCAGAAGAATGTGCACCGGTGAGGATTCCTGCTTGTTCACCAATGCTGGGGTCCTGCCTACAGTCTGTGTGACAGGTTTATACTCGTAAATCACACGAACGTGTAGCTACAGAAACGTGTTTACTGCTCATGGTAACTTCGGTCTCGCTCATAGGCGAGGTGGCCCAGCTCTCTTGATGGGTGGAGTTGTTGTGACACAACCTGGGAGGTACCCAGCAGCCCCTACTCTTTGGCTCCGCCCCCAATGGATCAGCCAGGGCTGGTCAGACCCCGTGTGGAACACTTGGCGAGCTTCATCGTGTCCAAGACACAGTGAAATTGGCTTGCTAAGTCAGCACCCCCTCAGAAGGTGGCGCCCCAGGCACCTCAGTGCTAATTTCCTCTATTCCACAGCTTGCAAAGGCCTGGATACCTTAGCCTCCTTCACTCGGTGGAAGAACCTCACACTTACTAAGCAGTGCTTTTCCTTAGCTGATTACAAAGGGTCCTAGTTAGAGGCTGGCTGTTCATATCCGAGCTATTTTTCTCACTTGCATACCTACCTGCTAATTTGTGTAACAGCGAAAGTGGCACGTGTCCCTTTTTGTGGAAGGTAAAAGACCTCCACTGAATGCTCCAGTCTTCCTGACGCTGTCAGACACATGGGTGTATGTGCCTGAACGTCACGTTTCTGTGTGGTGGCAGTAAGTGACCACAGTACCATCTCCGCCTGAACGTTGTTGCACTTCGCTGGTTCCTTAATGAGCCATGATGCACTGGGGAGATGATGACCGCCTTCCACATCGCCCTCAGGAACCCTCCAATCAACACGAAGAACCCGGCTGTTAAGGTAACCATGTCCCTGTTGGCCCTGGCTGTGCCGAGTTAGTCCTGCAGGTGGTGCTTACACTGGTGATTAGCCCTAATTTGCAGCCGTGTGGAGACGGTTCTCCTGGTTAATGATAGAAGTGTTGTTATGGATTTGAATGCTGAAGTCGACCTGTAACTCACATCTGCATCAGCAGACATGATGCTATAAACCATCGATCACTTGTTGGAGCCAGTCGCTGGTCAGCTATCAGTAGCTCTCTCTGATCCACCCAGAGCAGGTAGTTAGAAGTTTTCCTAAAAGCTTCTCGGTAGGGCCCTGGTCAGGTAGACAGTTCAGCTATAACCGTGCCATAACTGCTTCCTCCCCACATTTGGACCCGTGGTAAATGGCATTCTCCTCCCTGTCCCCACCCTCTTCTCCACCTCCCAAAAGGAGCGCGCTCTGGCCATTGTGCTGAAGGTGTTGACATCATTCAGGGTTGGTGACATTGAGCAAGCCGTCCGCTCGCTGGACAGGAACGGCGTGGACCTGCTCATGAAGTACATCTACAGGGGCTTCGAGAAGCCCTCCGACAACAGCAGCGCCATCCTGCTGCAGTGGCATGAGAAGGTGGGTGCCCATGGCGGGGAGGGGGGGACTTTGCCACAGTGTCTGACAGACCCCTGCACATTGGGCTGGTGCAGGAATTCCATCTTCCATGGTGACATTCCTCACACATGGCAGCGGGTATCGAATTCCTGCTGGATTCCTGCCCAACCCCCTGCTGACCAGCCAGGCTGCCTGGAGGCCATATCAGGAAGGGTGAGGATGCCAGTACAGTGGAGTCCCTCATATACACAGTC
>JAODLD010000124.1:32187703-32201489 GCA_026781065.1 Mormyrops boulengeri
TGTGTGTGTGTGTGTGTGTGTGTGTGTGTGTGTGTGTGTGTGTGTGTGTGTGTGTGTGTGTGTGTGTGTGTGTGGGCGGGGGGGTTAGGCATTTTTCCTGTTCTCAGATTGGTTTTCTTTATCCTTTTACTCACAGGCCTTTGCAGTTGGCGGCTTAGGATCCATCGTCCGGGTTCTCACCTCCAGGAAGACGGTCTGAAGGGCTCTGTTTCGAGAGGCACAAAGAACAGACGCGTGCAAACACACATCGCGTCCTCCGGGGGGCGACACATGTCGAATGGACAGAGGAGAGTTTGAATATAAAACTGTTTTTAGAAAAGGAGAGTATCATTTTGTGAATGGGAGCCTCCCCGCCGATGCTTCTTGCCCGTGGCGGATGTGGTGTCGGACGCTGCTGTTAGCTGCATTGGCGCTAGCGCCAGGTCTCTCTCCAGCGCCCTGCCTGCCTTCGTTTGTTTCTATTTTGTGCTTTCGGAGTGGAAAACGCGAGCGTTTGCGCCATGGGGAATGGTGACGGATCTGCGGGGTTTCCAGGACTTGGCGCTGTCCCTTGGAATCAATTTTGGATTTTCTTCGTTTGTTCATTTTCTCCCTGTTTCTCCTCGTCAACATCCTTATCATCATTATGTTTGTACAGAGGTGCGCTTGGTTAAATGCTAACGGCCGTGTGTAATTGTGTCTGGTTGGGGGGCTTTGCCGGGAGTCCTCCAGCTTTAACACTAATGGCTGTCCCCCACCTCCAGCACGTGTTTTGCAATATGTGACATCACTTTAGGCGGGGGCAGGGCCAGAATGAAGACCAGGCCCTGAGCTACCCCCCACCCAGTAAGGTGTTAGCTCCAATAAAGTTTACTGATTATTCTCTTCTGTGGTGAAAAGTGGTCTTCTTTCTGCACTTCTTGCACCAGTGCATTGTGGGGCAGTGGGGGAGGGGGTTGCTGAGACAGTCTCAAGGCCTGTGCAGAAGACCGGCCCCCTTCTGAGAACCGCATCTGGCTCCTTAACAACTGAACTACCTGCTGGCCCTTCCCTACCCAAGGGGGATTACCTGAGCCAGATTTAGTCTGTCGGGGTGTCGTTGGAGGTTGGGGGCGTGGGGGTCCCAAACCTGCAGTGACGAATTATGGGCCAGTGAAACTGGAGCACCCTGAAAAGTGCTTCTCTGGAGGTCTGGATCCTCACATGATCCCATTTAGTAGCAGCTGCAGGAGAACCATGTGGTTGTATCTGACTGCCAGACCTAGAATTCCACTGGGCTGCACTGAGTTTGCACACGGTCCTGAGCCCGATCGAGGACAGAGCCTCTCATCTGGCAAAATGCAACCCGGTGGCCGTGTGTGGACCAAGCAGGCCCATCAGCGGCAGAAAATAGTGTGGATTAGGATAGAGGTGCTGTATAGGTGGCGGTAGGGAAATCCACATTATCTGGATAGAGCCATCCAGCCTGCACGCTGCCACCAGACCTGATACAGCCTCGCCATCATCAGCCTTCGCCACTTTGCACTTTAAGAAAGCGCCGTAGAAGTGCGGCTGATTAGACTTGGAGGATTGCATGCTGACCTTTGACTGGACGTCAGGTTACATCCCTATAGCACCACACAGGTGCTCAGGTTTAAATCAACCCCCCCCCCCCTTTTCTGAAAAGTATCTTTTAGTTATACGACACCCCCTCCACAACTGTATCAAGTCAGGCATGCTTGTGGTGAGCTTGTTGGTACGTAGGCAAGCACCCCAAATTATGCTTTATCTGCCATTTGCACAATTATGAGCACGGGAAAGTTTTGGTTCTCACCTACACCTACATTTCACCTGCTCTCCTTCGAGACAGAGAAACACACAAAAGTAAAGCTTGGAGACTGAGCACAGGATCAGTCATCTATCTGGTACCCCCAGAGCATCTTTCAGGGGGGATACTGTAAGGGACTTGTTCGTGGCCCCAGCGGAGATGTGGCTACTCTGCCAAGCATGGTATTTTAACCAGTGATGTCCCGATCACAGACATAGTGGCCTAACCCAGTCTGCCACACACCATCCCCAAATCCTCAGCTGGTTCTTTTACGCTTTGGAGAAAGAGCAGCTGTTCCTCTGAAATATTGTGTGCTAAATGGGGACCTTCAGCTCGATAATCACAGATTAAAATTTTTGCACCCTGCAGAGCTGGTGTAATCAGAGCAGATACAGATCTAACAGTGTAAAAGGCAGCCTTCTCATCTCTGACTGTACAAAGCGGCTCCCTTCCTGATGTGGGATTTATCCTGTTCTGTGTCACTACCTGTGCTGCTTATTTGCATTTCCCGTCTCTGCACATGTTTGATAGCAGACAGTCAGGAATTCAAGGTCAAAGGTCACGACCACACATAGGAAATCACTGAGGGAAGATTTCCCTCGCCTTGTCATTCAAACTCTGGTCCAGGTCGGGATGGGTAGGTGGGGTCCTGTTATGTTTCCTTTTGGCCAGAAGGGGCTGTTTTACACACATCATGTTCCTCAATCCTGATGGGGAAAAACTCTTAAGAACTGCCTCCACAGCAGAGACAAGGTTAAAATTAGGCCAATCAGAGAAGCGATTATTTCACCCATCACTCAAGGGCTCATGGGAACTGCAGGGCTATTGTACCATTGCTGAGATGTTACTAGTGAAGCAGTGGAAGGTGGCACGATGCCTCTGGAATACATACTTCACTGTTTCTGCTATAACTCCAGGCTGTGCTAAACACAGCAGTCTGTGATCAGCTCTTCGTGCTTTTTGCTGGTTCAGTGGACAGCACTCTTGCCCCATACAGTAGCTCCAGAGTTGTGGGTTTGAATCACATCTCTGTTCTGTCTGTGTGCAGTCGGTATGTTCTGTATACGCTGTGCTGGTTTCCTGTGACACTACAAAGAGATGCAGTTATGCAGACTGATGTCTGACCCTGTGAGGGACTGGCTTCCTGGCCAGGGTGAGCCCCTAACTCATTCAGGCTGGGATAAGCTCCAGGAAATGCATGGATGTGTCACACTGAGGCTGCAGTTAGCTTTTCTCTTGTGGGAGCCTTTGGCAGACTCAGAGCAGAGCAACGTTTGGCCAGTAACTAAAATGCTGCTGAAAGGTGTGTCTGTGCCTGCATGTGTTCACTGCCATCTCGTGGTCTGCACATGACCCAGAAACAATGCCATCATCTTCTGGAAAGCCTCAGTTTTGCGATTCCTCAAAAGGGGGCGCTGGAGTGCTGTGACTCAAAAGGGGGCACTAAGAAAGCTGTGACAGTAAAAAGCTAGCGTCGGTATACCCATAATGTGAGCAGAAGCTGGTGGACAGAGCCATGCCGTGCCCTGGTCTGCCAGATGGGGGCGCCACAGGGCCGGAGGTTGTGGTGTTAAAGAGCGAGTTGGTGGGGGGGGGGGGGACCAGCCTGCCGTGTTTCGCAGCCTAAAAGCAGACCACCGACCTTCCCAGTTCCGCGTGGAGGTGGACAGATGGTCCCCACAGCCAGAGGGCGGCGCCAGCGAGATAAACAAACTGATTGCCAGACTAGACAGGCGTGTAGCGGAGGTGATGTAATGTTGGGGAATGTGGTGTCAGCGAGTCGGGAGGACTGTGCACTTATTTCGCTTAAGTAATTCTATTAAAAATACGATGAAACAGTTCTTGAGGGCAGTGGCAGTATTTACCACCACTTAAACCATGCACAGTCACTATGTTAAATATTTAATAAACGCATTCCTTCAGCCTGGTCAGGATCACAGGGCTCCTGGGAATCTTCAGTCATGAAAGCTGAAGAATGAGCCAAGCTTTGCAATGCCATTTCTGAGTGAAGCTGACCACTGCCAACACGGTCCAGCTGATGAATGGAGCCTCTCAATGCAGCTCTTCCAGATTAAACTCCCTGGCCGAAAGCAAGCTCATCTTTTCTTATTCCCAGACACGCATGCTATACTTTCTCTTTACCAGCAGGGCCAGAACACCAGTTGACAAACTTGTACAAGAGGGTATCATATTCCTCGATGTGGGGGCGGCTTGCATGAATGACTTCAGTAAAATGTATAAATTATGTATAAATGGCAAAAGCACACACTAAGCTATGGATAAAAGCATCTTTAAAACTCTGCATAAAACTCCCCTATGTGGTGTTATACCAGCACATACCAGCAACGCCTCACACTTCCATTGGGGGGGCGGGTGGCTCGGGGGGTTTCTCAGGCTGCTCTGCTTTCATCGTGCAAATAGCTCTTTCTAAGCTGCCCATAATGACTGCCCTGAACTGGATACATGGTTTGAAGTTGGCTGAAATTATCTGCCATTAAAAACAATCACAAGACACTGAGATTTATGGGACTGAACGCTTTGCAAACAGGACAGGCTCTCACCTACATGCAAGATTCATCCCATCTGAGTCGATGAGACCCAGGGTTAAGGTTCTTCAGGCAGGGGCTGGATCCATTGCCGATGGCCTAACCTGTTTTCCTGGTTCTTCCAGTTCCATTCCCATGGAGGTGCTCCCAGAGGGTGAGTCAGCGTGCTTCCAGGCTGGAAACAGAATGTCATCAGTTTGAACCTGTCACTCTGTGAATGTACACCACCCTCATTACCAGCCTGTCATCCATGAGGTCAGCAATGGTGTTTCAGTAAGAAGCTGCCAGGCCCGGAGCTACCTTCTTTGTGTGGTGATGAATGTAGTCTTACTGTCACACCATTGTCTGACTGGACATCACACCTGATCCTTACGGATGCACTGAATCCTGGTCATGAAGTCTGAAACCAACAGGATGGTTCAGTCCAGATGTCAGAGCACATCTGTCTGATGGAGAATAAGCAGGAGAACGACGTGAAGATCTGTCTGCAAACCCTGGCCATTCTGAGCTCTATCACACAGCCTGTGGTGGCCTGATCTTCTGTGGGCAAGTACGGTACTGACTGATGTGTTTCAAGTCTGGCCCACCAAATCACAATCTTGGTTCACCCGCTCTGCCTCAGGAAGAAAATCAAACGGTTAAATTTATCAATCTACTTACCCAGTGTTTCTCAGTCCGGTCCTAGGGGACCTGCAGGCAATCCATGTTTTTGCTCCAAAAATGTGGTCTGTCTGGCATGGAGCTGAGAGGGAGCAAAAAAGTAGAGCATCTGTGAGTCCCTGAGAAGCAGGCTGGGAAACACTATACTAAAACCATTATCTACACCCCCAACCCCCATGCAGCCAGGCATGTGTATTACAGTGTATCAAAGAAACAACAAAAAAACAGAAGTGCCTGGGGTTGCAGTTTTATTATCTCCACCCCGAAACAGTTCAGCACCTATTATTGTTATCTGTGCACAATTTCAGAGGTGTCACATTTTTTGACTGAAGCAGTTTGTCATCATGTCGGATCATGGCTATATATATATATATATATATATAAAACTGACAATAGAAAAAAAACAAGTTTAAGTGTCTATTTCCAAAAATGCTTTTATATTTGATAATTAAAAGAGGACAGTTTAGCCAAGGGTATTCATGGAGGTTCACCCTGCAGGTAAGCTTCTTCATTGCTTGTTCCTGTATTACACTGTTTACCTGTTACATGGCAGAGCCTCCAAAGTGTACTGGTGTGAAATCCAGCAGAGAGGAGTGCAGAAAGCTTCCTTTGACTTCATGCCCTTCCTCCCCTCAGTTGTGTGGGTGGTGGGAATCTTCTCTCCAGAACTGGGACTGATGAGATGAGCATGCAGAAAACTCGCTGAAACTATCAGGGGAAAAAAAGAGAAAATAAAAAATTCTTCTTTGCTAAGTTCATAACAAATAAAAGTTCATTTTGACCATGTAAATAATTGCATTTTACTGAGAGCATCTTTCTTCACATGCTTAAAGAATGACCAGAATCTAGTCCTGCTTGGATATTTTTTCATTTATCCTGGTTAGGGTAGCAGAGGGCTGTACCCTATCCCAGGCCACAGACTGAGCAGAGTGGGATTCAAACTGACATACCTGAAACCAGTGGTCCGTACTACGAAGCGGGATTAATGGCTTATCGGGGTAACTTGTCAGATTTAAGGTAGTCTGGGCAAAATGTAATATTATCTGATGTATGTAAATAAATCTATTTATTGAACTATCCCAGGATAATCTGGGCAGGAAGCAGCTGTGTGATATGATTAGATAACTAAAGTCTTTTCCTCTCCACGTCTTCAGAAAGTTTTTCTTACTCATTTCAATGTAGCCCTTTTTATTTTTCCAGAATTACTTCCTGAATCAGATGCGTTTTGTGTTTCACCAGCTGATCCCGGCAGAGAAAAACAGAAGAACAAAGTAGCTCTAATTTTTGAAGAAGATATTAACAATGCAAACTAGTGAATTCTGCAGTTACATTTTCAACCCATTAAAACATAAAGAGCTTGTGGTTGCCAGCTGGGGAGGTGGAAGTCATAGACACCAGAAGCAATAAGTTTTTACTGTTAGTTTGGTAATATCTGTTTGTTGAGCTGATACCCAGAGCACTCTTTGTAGCTAAACTGTAAGGGAAATACATTTAATGTTTTCTTCCTGCCCCGTCTTTATGTGACCTTGGGGTTGGGACACCTGACAGTGACATATGTGGAGGCCGTTTGCAGCAGTCTGTCTGCAGAGCACGGTGGAACCTCAACTGCAATGATGGCGCTGCCATCTACAGGCAGTTTCTGGAAGAGCAATCTGTCTTGCCAAATAATGCAAGAGAGACTCTTAAATATTCATAAGGCTGGCTGAAGGAGGCTTTGGGGACCAGTGCTATCAGAAAGATCTTATGATATGGTCAGTTTGATGATATCATCAAAAATGGATCATGAAGACAGAAATGTTTCTAAGTTGCTGTGTAAGTATGTAAGTTTACCCAACTCAAAGTGGCCGATATAGGCGTGTGTTATTCCCAGTGACCTGCATACTCACATCCTGCAAGTGTGTTCAAATCAGCAAATGATGCAGGAACATCAAATTATAGACACGTCCTTGTCAAGTTCATATTTTTATTTTTAAACCACACAACTGAAAATCCCAAAATTCGTCATTTTTCAGTATTTTTCAACATTGAAGACAAAAGCTATAAAAACACTGCTTGTGTAAGTTAGTGTTTGGGAGGCTACCTGTTGCTACAATGCCACCTCTGAATCTACTGGATAGTATCTAACCAGCTTTGCAGACTGGATGTGAGTGATCTCCCAGTCCTCTCGAGAGATCCGCTCCAGCTCTCTTAAGTCCCTGGGACAGAAATTTTCAGAGAAAAGATTCCTGATGGGTTTGAAGCTTTTGACTGGAGTGCTGTAGGACAGAACATCTTTTTGTTCCTGGTGTTTCCAAAAACCTTTTGCTCTTGTCATATTGTTGCTTTTCCCTTCCTGTGTGCAGGAGCAGAACATCTTGACCGGCTTGTCTATCAGGGACTATATCAGCTTTTCATCTGTCGTGTGTGCTGAGCTAAAAATCTTGACATGGAACCAAATACTGGCTAACAGTTGGGATCTCCACACTGTTTTCATTTATTCTGTTCAATACCCTGAGTAATTACTGTTGTACACATTCATTACTGTTCATTATGAGTGCTGGTGTGGGTAATATTATTTTATATTGCAGGATCTGTGGTGTGGGTAGCTTGAATGGGCAGCAAAATGAAGTACAGGATTTAATAGCTTCTGCTCTAATGGACTCACAATGCCATTCAATGGAGGAAATGGGCTGGGTTTCGCTGTATGGGAGCTGCAGGGGCAACTTTAGATTAGCGGTGGGTCATTATGCATGTAATGTGCTCGATACTCTCAGATACTCGAAGATTTTACCATCAGTGTTAATAAACTCTACTGAAAGTAAAACAAGCCATGAAAAAAGCAGCTGTCTGCTATGACGCGATCATTTTCACTCTGGGACTTAATGGTGATACAGTGGTGATACAGTAGGCATAAACTGTATATGCCAACTGTAACCCTTTCTATACATAAGGCCAGATGAAGCTCGCAGGAGCGGAGTGTGTCCTTTAGTGCCTAAAAGGCATTTAATTCTCACTCATTGTATCACACATGTCCTCCATACACACTCAGTATTACACCACCTTGTCATCACAACTGCAGTCTAGAAGACATTTTAACATTTCCCTTATAGGTTTATAAGTCACTTCCAAAGTTTCTTTTAACCAGTGAGGCACTTTGAGTGTTCTGCCCAGGTCTGGTTGTATTTTATTAGTGATATTAACAGGCAGTCAATGTTTCTCAGCGATTCTACCTTGCTGACTGAACAGAAAACAAAGACCACAAGAACTCTGTACAAAGGAAACAATACATAGTCCCACTTTTATTACTCTTAAATAGCATTCAGTTAAAACTTTTTAAAGAAATGTTCCATGTTTTGGGATGCTTATGTTTATTTTTTTTTCTTTTATGAACAATAATATAATTTGGCAACAAATGGGACAAAACATCTTAAGTAATATAACAAAATGAAGCTGTTAAACTAGTAACTCTACCAACCCTGAACTTATAAAGCGTACTCTCTAACCACTGTCACCTTTATAGCAGTCCCTCGTGCAACAGTAGGAACCATGAGAAAATCATCCATACGAACTGAGTAACACTTTAGATCAGCTTACAAATTACAGTGTAAAAAAACAGCCTGGAGCATTCGAGTACTGCGCTTTCACTTTTCAGGCTTTACGAGATGCTATCATAAAAAGGTAGCTATGTTACTTCCATGAGCACATTTTAGACACATGAAAAGTGCTGTGTGATGCGTACTTTGCGATCACTTACACCACAGTATCATCACTTCTCCTGGAGGAGAGCTGTTATTTTTTGCAGGATAAGTACCTTGTTGCTCTCCAAATAAACGTGCCTGTGCTTCTTTCTCTGGCCTTTAAATCTGTGCTATTAGCTCCCAAAGCCTGTAATCACTGGACAAACAACTAAGTAGTGACCATTTTGAGAAGGAATGGATGCAAGGCCTTCAGACGGAGGCCAGCCTGGCACCCTTCAGGGGGCGTGGTGAAGCTCCACCTGTAAATAGCACTGAGCAATGGTGCCCACGAAACAGACTGCCGAGGGTTAGGGTCAAGCTGCTTGGCCCTACTCCAGCTGCTGCATTCTAGGGAATGCTCCTTTTAGTCTGGCAGTGATTAATCCATTCGGATTTCATTTATCGATTCAACTTGTCTTTTATACCACAAAACAAACTCAGTACTCAAGAATAATTTTTGTATTGGCAATATATGCCTCAGCATTTGTTCCAATTCTGAAAATCCAGAGAGGGGTGCATCATGCGACTTTCTGGGGGGTGGCCTATAAGCCCACCATTTGGGGGATTCGGGGACAGGCAGCTTCTGTGCATTAAGACTGTATAAAAATTCTTGTGGGTATTCTTGTCCCAAGGTGAAAGGTACAGTCACATGCAGAGGTGTATGAGAAACAGTACAACTGAGAGGGGGTCACTAACATGCCTGATACCAACAGCACAAGAAACAAAAGGAGCTCATATTTCAATACAGTAAAGTGCAAGGTATTATTATGATTATTATTATCATCAGTCAGATAAAACAGATTAAAAAGTCACAGGAAGAGACAGAGGAATGATTCAGTCCCAAAGTGCTCCAGGGTCACCACCTTAACACGGTGGGGAGGGCAGTGGGAAGCCTCACCCCATCAGCTCGCCCTTCTTGTCCTTGGAATGTAGGCGGGGCCAGACTCAGCTGACAAAACAGAAGGGGGTGGGGCACAGACAGTATCACGGTCCAATAGCAATGTCTCCAGGGGACATGGAGCCAAACAAGTGTCTTTTAATGGATTCTGTGACGAAATCCCATACATACTAAAAACAAGACCACTCACATGTTTACCACCTATACACTTATATACATATGTATACATTTATAAATGTGAGCGGCCTTTAGCGCGGAACCTGGGGTGTAGCTCCCCCCCAGCCTCTGAGTAGCACTGGCTTTGGAGGGGTCCATGCCAGCTCCCTTCTCTTCTTCCTCTTGCATGATCATACGTATCTATGTGCACTCGTCTTCTCCTGCGTTTCTGGGATAGGTGCCATTCACCACAAGGACCATGCCAATTCTGGGGACTTGGCAATGTGGCTGTGAAATGCTGTAGTACAGACAGTATAGCACACTAAACAGGCTGCACGCCATAGACTGATGTTCAGGTTTAAGGGGGATGATCTGACCAATGGAAGACCTTTGTGCATAAAGCTCTACTGATACACTGTGAAACTGTGCATCATGCATGTCCTCTGCCAGGCCTGCCTACGGAGACACACGCGTGGCCAACGAGCTCAACTGGCTGACCTCTACCGACACATGACACTGTCACTCCCGGAAGACCCATTTGGAAAGCAGACAGGGGGGATCAGAGGACGACAACGGCAACCTGCAGCAGCCCCAGGAAGATAACAGAGACAGCAACACCAACCTCTGCATGCAGGGAAGCTACAGCATCGATAATAATAAAAAACAGAACCTTTTAAACGGACATGATTCATTTACATTGTAAAAAGTGAATGTTTCTAAAGCTACAAGGATAGAACTATGTTTGGAAAAAGCGGGTGGGAATGTGCATCTGATGCAGTCTCTTTCCAACGGCGCATGCCGTGACGCCGCTGAACACGGGAGTCCGCCTGGGAGTGACTGTGCGAGCAATGTCAGAGGTAAAATTCAGCAATTGCTTGCAGGCAGTGATGTCGTCCCAGTGGCCCTCGGCTCCGTTCACGTTGCTGTCAGTCAGGGAGCTGCTCTGTTTGCTGGTAGATGTGATGTATGTATGTATGTGAGCGTGTGTGTACATGTGTGATGTGGGCTGTGTGGCACGTGTGCAGCCCGTAGCATCACTCTGTTCTATCAGCGCATAGCTCTTAATACCGGGAACAAAGCAATGTGACAGCTGCCATGACCTCTTCACAGTTAGCAAGCAGAAGGATGTGGAAAAGTCACTGAAGAAGTAACAGAAATGAAATTACCGAATTCCAATCAATGCTTGTGAGTTGGTTTGTAGGAAGCAGCATTCGGTGTGTGTGTGTGAGTGAGCGTGCCTCTGAGTGTGTGTGTGTTTGTGTGCATGCATGTGTGAACATGCTTGTGAGTGTGTGCGTGTTTTTACAGCGCCAGTCAGTAGGTATCCAGCGTGCTGTCATAGAAGAGGTCCTGCACGTCTAGCATGGCCGCGAGCTCCAGCACATGCTTCTGCAGCAGGCTGCTCTCCACCGTGTCCTGCTTGGGCAGCTGTGGGTACGACTCGGGAAAGCTGCGCGACTCCTGCTGGGGACAGATGGAGATGCGTTCTGTCAGTTGTGACTTCGCACCGTTTCAGGACAGTTTAAGCCCAGTGCTAGTATTTATTACAGATTTTTCATATTGAACGTTATATTGCACATTTATTTTAAAACTAGTGTTGAGCAGTAATTGAGCATTACTTGCAAGCATATATCGGGCCTGGATTCATGTCCCCTTCAAAAGCATGTTTAGACTGTAAAGGGATGTATCTACCCGGAAAAGCTTGTGCAGCCGGAGTGTGGCCGAGCAAAATACGAAGCGGATGATGAGCAGCCGCAGGAACTCGTCCCCGTAGAACTGCAGGAAGGCCTGGTCTGTGGGAAGGGTACAGAGGAGAAGTGTGAGAGCCAGAAAGAAACGTCAGGGGCTCCTGGAGTGAACAGAGGAGGCGTGGTGGCCTGTAGGCCCTTCACAAGTGGGGTACCTATGGAGCGGCAGCGCACGAGTGTCTGCCCGATGTCACGGGACGCCTTGCGCACCAGATCCTGGGCCTTCTCCCACAGGCTCTGGCGGAGGCTGCTGAGGCCGCATATGGACAGGAAGGCCATCAGTGGGCTGTACAAGAAGAGCGTGAAGAGGCTACCGCGCTGCGTCTGATCTGGGGAGGAGATGCAGACACAAAGCAGCTGGAGTCAGGCCATTATACTGTGCTGCTCACTTGAGATAATGGCACTGATAAACACACGGAACCAATGACACTCACATGCGAACACTGTGCAGGACTGAGACGGTACCGATAAACGCACCGAACCGATGACACTCACAAGCGAATGCTGTGTGGCACTGAGACAGCACTGAGAACACCGAACCGATGACACTCATGAGCGATGCCGCACAGGTCGAGACAGCACAGAGAAACACACTAAACTAATGCCACTCGTGAATGATGCTGCATGGGGCTGAGATGGCACTGAGAAACACACTGAACCAACAACGTTCACAAGCAATGCAGCACGGGGCCCAAGACGGTACCGAGAAACACACCGAACTGACATTCACAAGGGACGCCGTGCTGGGCTGAGACAGCACCGGATTTCACATAACTCAATAAAAACAAACAACTGGATGCTGAACGAAAGGCCCCCAAACGCAGCAGCTCAGCCCAAAGAAACAAACAAACGCCTGAAAAAACAACTTACAAACATCTTTTCTTACATTTGGGACAACACAAAATCTTCACATAACACTTTTTAGACGTAGCAATACAGACAAACTAGGAGCCTATTATGAGCTAAATGTCACAGCTTCATAAACGAATAGTGAATAGAACAATACCGCACATGTATGTTCATGCTTAGTTAAATCCAGTGTGTCTATAGCTGAAATATTAATGCCTGTTCAGTATTTCTGTGCTTGGTGCTTGTCGATACTGGTTAATAGTTTGGCTAAGTTATTAATGAATTAGGCTTAATTGAGCTGCTGATTAGACATGGTACTAATCGGGGGGGGGGGGATTTTTCCATCACCATCACAGATAGGTATAGCCTGAAAAATTGTGAAAATGCTTGTAAGCTTCAGTGAGACGCACCACAAACAGAAGTGAGGCTATATGACGACTAGTTGTTCAGCAACACGTGTGTCGGAGACGTCATGTTGGCTGTGTGGAAAAACAGTTATTGCACTTTACACTGAAGGAAGAAAAAAGCAAAACTGCAGGGCACAATGTAAATAAGGCTGGTGCTGAGTTGGAGTCTGAACACAGTAAATTTAATAGAAACTAGATGTTCTCACACTTGTATTCTTTGTAAAGTTTGGTTAAGTTTTATCTCTTCGTCATTGTATATTTTGTTCTGGAAATTTAAGCACTTTTTGACTAGGGATGGCTAGTTGGAGCATACAGACATATTTCATGATTGATGTTGTCACGCCCAGCCCTGATCGCCCTCCTGTGGACCACACCTCCTCGTTAACCCCATGTGGAATACTCCCGTTTACCTGCTGTTGTCAGTTTCCTGCTCGTTACCCTGTGTATTTACAGGTAGTCCGCGTTCTAGTCAGTCTTCCCCAGATCTGTCATTGATGTAGTGTTACTGATGTAACGTTTGTCTCGCCCTGCCTCGCCCGAGGCCGCCGCCTGCCCTGCCTCGCCGGCCCTGCCCGCGGCTCTGCCTGCCCTGCCTATCCGGCCCACGGCTCCGCCCGCGGCCTGCCCTGTCTCGCCTGTCCTGCCCGCCTTGCCTGCCCTGCCCGCTCCCGCGGCCCTCCAGCCTGCTGTCGCCGCCGCTCCCGCGGCCCTCCAGCCTGCTGTCGCCGCCGCTCCCGGCTCACCTGCCCCGCCTGCGTCACCCGTCTCGCCACTAGTCCCCGACTGTGAGACCATCGCTCCTCCTCCCGTGCTGGAGGAGGAGGACCTGGAATGGGACCCCTTGGGGACCCACCTGGTGGCCACCACGGACTTGGACCTGTCCTCTCCACCTTCCCGGCCTGAAGGTGGTGCCCGACCTGGCCTGCGCCTGTCGGTCTCCTGGAAGGGGAGAGGCCACAGGCGCAGGGTCCGGGTCCCTCCCGCCCTGCCCCCTGTCTCGCCCGGGCGACCCCTGGCCGT
>JAODLD010000124.1:32207572-32232770 GCA_026781065.1 Mormyrops boulengeri
AGCGCTGTGCCATCTCAGGCAGGGGGTATGGGAGGGAAAAGGGGGCAACGACATGATAGCACTGTGCCATCTGAGGCAGGGGGTATGGGAGGGAAAAAGGGATAGCGACATGATAGCGCTGTGCCATCTGAGGCAGGGGGTAGAGGAGGCAAAAAGGGGTGGCCACATGAAAGTTTTGTGCCATCTGAGGCAGGGGGTATGGGAGGGAAAAGGGGGCAACGACATGATAGCGCTATGCCATCTGAGGCAGGGGGTAGAGGAGGCAAAAAGGGGCAGCCACACGAAAGTGCTATAACATCTGTTAGAGTGTACTGGGCAATAAAGCAACTATGTACCCACAGAGTAATCAAGCCCAACACTAGATATAAATCTCCACAGCAGCAGGACATGACCAGCTCTGAGGGCATGTTTATCCTGCTCCCCTAAAGTGGGTGATGTGGGTGCATCAGCATGGGGCTGCCAGGTTGAGTCTCACATGAGTGCAGCAATAACACACAGTCTGACTTGTAAAGAGGGGTTTTACAAATGTATACCTTTTGTGGAGTTGGGCAACGTCTTTAACGATGAGAGATTTTGCTTCCTCTCCTCTGTCACCTGGCCTTTCTCTATCTCCTTACTAGGGCTGCACTATAACAAATCACGATATGTGAAATTTCCATGAATAACACTGTAATATTTATAATTTAAAAAAGAAGATGAAATTACTCAAAAACTATAGCAAAATAGTATCTACCAAGAGAGTATGTCAAATAAGTTGGTGGTGTTGTTGCTAGTTGTGTCAGCAGACACAGCGCAGTGCCGACAAATGCGATGTGAATATTGCGCAAGAGCCCAATATATCATGTAGCCCTGAAATGATAAACTGTACTACTCTTAATATTATACCACACCACCGTGATGCCACAGTATGCAATGAAAGGCTTATAATGAACGACAGTTAAGCAGGAGTAAGTGGAAGTGCATGCGAAAGCGTGTGGCTGGGCGCACCTTGAAGGAGGCGGACAGGAAGGTGTACAGCTGGCTGAAGGTGGGCTTGTACAGCAGGTACTTGTGGGGGTTCTCCCGCTTGGCTGGTTTCTCGCTCGGCTCCTGCTGGGAAAGATCGCAGACAAATAAACAGCGACACGTATCAAGCAAACGTGGTAGTTACACAAACAGCATTAGGTTAAACTTAAAGGGACAGTTCACCTCAAAACTGAAAAAGATATATTTTAGAGAGACTTTAGTGGTATCTATTCAACTAGGTAGTTCTGCTGTGAGTTGCCTAGTTTTGAAGATAACCGTCATAGAAATGTCAGGCTTCTCTCAAATATAAAGGGAGTGAATGGCATTCTTTGTGTGTCACAAAAATATATTTGAATAATTCAACAGCAATATCTCTTACCAGAAATCATGACCCGGCTACTGAAGATAATCCACAGACTTTGTAGGGAGCAGTTTATTTTTATCTACCAAACTGCACACACCGATCGTATCACAAGCACCCCGGTGCCATCTTCTGCGCAGTCATATGATTGGTGTGTGGAGTTCGGTAGAAGTCAATAGCTCCTACATTGAACTGCTAAATGTAGTGGATTTACAGTTAGTGAAACTAAATTTAAAGAAAGCTAATTGGTTCACTAATGGTTTTCAGTTTCAAGTTAGCAGAAATGCTAATCCGCTAACGAAAAAGTTAGCTTTGCTAATTAGTGGTTAGTGGAGCCCTGCCCACCACTGCTTATGGTTAAAGTTCAGGCTGGGTAGGGGTTATGGCTGTTATAGATGGCATTAGGGTTTATCCCACGAAGATATGAATACAAACACATGTGTGTCTATACTCATGCCATATCCCTCACCAGCGTCCCTGGCTTAGTCATCTGTGCAGCCAGGTTGACGGGCTCCCTTTCCAATGCCTGCAACATGCGGAACATGTCAATGGTCAGCTCACTGAACTTCACCTGTTAGAGAGAGAGAGAGAGAGAGAGAGAGAGAGAGAGGGGGGGTCTTTACAAAGCCAATCATCATTAGGAGGGAGACAAGGCAGAAACAGTCAGAATGTGATCTGTGGTGAGAGATACCTGGTTGTTGCAGTTACCGATGATGAGCGCGTCAGCCAGGGTGAGCTGGCCCACCACCATGCCTTGCTCTAGCTGGGGCACAATGCCTTCCTGCAGCCGGTTGGACATGATCACCACCGCGTTGTCATCATTCAGCACCATCACAGGGTCCGCCTGGGTGTACGTGAGAAAACACTTAGGCTTAGGGTTTCACCATGTGCTTCAGACAGCACTGAGGGCTAGGCAGGGCGTGTCTCTCACCTCCACAAAGGCTGCCACCTCTTGCAGCACCAGGTTCCACTCCAGCTGATCCTCTGTATTGAAGCGCTGGGTGTAGTCCTCAATCTCCTCCGACAGCTCCTGTACACAGAAGGGAAAAATAAAACACATCAATGGATGAAAATGATATAGATGGATAAATGCAGGCTGCAGTTAGAGGCCTTCACAGCTCCTTATCATGACTGCTTTTCAGACACTACAGATATGTTTAGAGTAAAGGTGTGGTCACACTAGCATGAAAAAATATTCACCGCTCATTCAGTTTCATTCTAGCTGCCCGATGCGACAAACAGAAAATCTACTTCTGGTATTGCAGCAAATTCATAGGGTGTTTTCTCTAAGAGTTCATTTAAATGCATTTTGACCCACAAATCTGAGTTGCTAAACCAATCCGGTGTGGCATGGGTGGGGTCGACCCCTCAGTTTCACAGAAGTGCAATGGAGGAGGATATTTATCTTATGCACATTTGCATCATTATGGCAAAAAAGTAGTTTAATAATTTAAAAAAACTGCAGAACACATTTGTGCTATTCCAACAAGAAATTACAGGTACATTTAACTCTTTACACCACTAATGTGTACTTGCGTACCAGTTATATCAATCCCTGTTTATAACACATAGCTAACTAGCATGCTTCTCAAGCATCTTGCCATATGGCATTTTCAAAAGCAACACTATATATTCGATAAATGAAAACCATGGTATACTCAAACTGCTGAAGTATACCATCCAGTATACTTATCCAGTCCTGCCCATTTTTGCTCAATTCTGACACTGGGTATTTTTTCACGCTAGTGTGACCACACCGCATCCCTCAGACCCTCAGAATCACAGTTCAGTACTCCAACACATACTGTCCCCTGAACCCACAACCAAAAGGAATCCACATCTGCTGCCTGTCCTGACCTTGACCAGCACTTTGACCAGGTCCATCTTGTTAAGCAGCAAGCAAACAACGATGTAGCGAGCATAGTACCTCAACTTCTTCACCACCAGCTCAGGCCTAGGAGAGGAGCATGAGTGAATGAACATAAGCAAGTGAAGGGTGAAGTGGTGCACAGCCAGAGATCACAACCTTGCTCCTCAACAAGAAACTCCTGCACTTCAGCAGTATCTGAGTGGTGTTCAGTGCAACATGGAAAAGGCAGAGCAGGAGATATTCACACATTCAAAACACCTATTTTAAGGAGACCACAACCTACAAACCTCTTTTCCTACATTTGAGAAACAACTGTGCTACAGTATGAGTGCTACAGAATTTAGACCCTTTGGCTTGCAGATAATGGACTTCCAGGCTAAGCGTGTAATCATTTTGCCTGTTTCTCTCCATGTGCTCCTCTTGGCTTCCTCTAGGTAGCCCAATATCCTCCCACAACCCAGGCCTCAATCCAAGTACAGTTGTGACTTCAAATTGTTACTGCTGCATGAATGCCCTTTAATGGACTGGCATGTAACCTACTCTTTATTATGTCCCTTGCGGAATACGGCATGCTTCCCTGGATATGCTTCAAATAATTGTGTCTTTGACTTAATGAATCATTGGAGAAAACGTTCAAATGCCAGAATCACTGTAAACTCTGTTCATTCCAGCTTCAGAAATGTAAAAGATCAGAAGCCTCACCTGTCTTCCTTATTGACCTGGTAATAGTAGGACCTCTGGCGGATGGCGGAGTAAAAAGAGAACGCCTCATTCAGGTAACTCGTCTCAGAGGTACGGAGGCTGCAATAGTGAGCCGGCAAAACCAAAGTGATTCAGTGAAATGAGTGATCACATAACAGACATGTTAAGTACACCCACTGATCCCCATAAAGACAGATTTTCAGTACAAGAGGTGCAGAATTATTCTGTCAGGGGTTTCTGGTAAGCCTTGCCTAGGAGTGCCTGAATTAAACTTAGCAGTTTGACAGCATACCCAAAATCATCACACTTTAGGTTTCAAAGCTTCCATTCATACTGTTTTTTGGTGTACAAGAAAAAATATCACTGAATGCATTTCTAGAGGGCTCCCTTCCAAACACTTATGAAGCCTGACCCTATCTAGCACTGTCAAAGACACAAACAAAGCCAAGGGCCATGTCAGGAGCGGGCCTTACTAATAGTGGTAGTACAGTTGTCCAATCTTGGAAGCCACCTCCCCGATCTGCCACCTCTTCAGACCGTACCTATTGTCCAGCACCTGCCTGTTCACACAAAACAACATTATTTTGATGTTGGGGGGAGATGGTAAGGGTGTTTTCCAGCAGGGCATATAGTTATACCTTCCCTGAAGAAGCAAGATTTCTTTTAACCCAAATTATAGTCTGAATTTTTAGAATAAAGAGACTATATCCAATCACTGTGTTGCTCTCACTGCTATCTTAATGTCAAATTTTGGTGCAGGGATCCGATCATAAGGGGATTCTGTATCTATTATTCTCTCCTACTCTGGTGCACCTTTATACGCAGCCCAAAGGTAAACTGCTGAATTGAATTGCAGGTGGCAAGTGACATTAAGTGTGTGTGATGGACTGGAGTATCTTCTGTGGACCTGGATCATGATAACCCCACCTAGAGACTGATGCAATAAATAAAATGTGAGGTCTAATATGTAGGTCCTGATGCTTTTGGCTTATTCACTATCAGACTCATCATTATAATCAATAATAAAGCAGTAATTATTAGATCATTTTTAGTCGTGCGTGAACACCATGTAGGCTTTGGGGGAGAGGTCAAGGAGGTAGGTCACAGAAAGTGGGAATGTATGAGGGTGAGGATTGGGGGCAGTGATTTACCTGTGTTGCTGCTGAAATTTCCATAGCTTGGTGTAGACATCAAATGTGCGGCCAAAATAGGATTGCCACTGCTTATGGCCATACTGAGGCAGGTCTCTACAGGAAGGAGGGATATGGACAGAGTCAAAATGGCAGCCATTTAAGGAACAGGCCACTTGTTTCACTGCCATATCACTGGCCAATGCAACAAATGGGCCTGGCAGCAGCAGTACATCCTGGACCATGCTGCATCCTGCCATCTTGGGCCAGGAGGAACAAACTAGAGCTGAAAGAGGCAGAAGGACAAGCATGAAAGAATAAGGTAAAGGATAAATGCAGACTGTGAAAGCGATGTACTCCACCAACAAGAGGCTCAGTGCTCAGAACTGGGTAGCTGGGAGGAAGGAGTCACTTTGGAAGGGGCATCTGCTCTCGGTTCTCTTTTGAACAGGGTCCTAATCTTGAAGAGGTCCAGGCAAGCTAGCTGCAATCTGAAAGTGGGTGTAAAACGGCACTTTCTTGGGCCTGCTGTGATAAAGCAAAAGCCGACGTATAACCAGGGCTGAGTAAGCCTTCTGACATCAGCATTGAGCTGCATCAGCTGACCGACTTGCCATGTTTATCTTTATTTAAATATTACATAAACAGCCCAACAGGAGGGCTGCAAAGCATGCAGCTACTGAGATGCTTTCTCATGACCCACTTGTGAATAAACAGACAGAGATGTGTGTCGTTATGACGTGTTGGGTCGAACGCTCTGGCTATTTGCCGCAAGTCAGAGGCCGATGACAGGATGCGATCTGACTGCCAAAATGCTAGCGGAAGATGGCTGCAGTCCCTCCCGTCTGTTTCTATTATGAAATCTGTTTATTTTTATCATCCCCCCACTAACTGTGCTTCAGGCATTGCCATAGTAACATATCCGGAGAACCAAAACCACCAAGAGTGACACTAGTCACAGGACCGGCATGCGTATCAGTGGATTCTCATTTCTGTCTCCACCAGGGCCTTCCCAGTATGTATCACACAAGCTACCAAGCTGCCTGTGACTGCAGTCAGTGGACTGGTTTGGCTGAGAGCATTTCTTTGCTGCGAATGGGTCTTGCAGGTGGGTCCTGGCGGAGCTTAGGGTCATGATGTGGTGTGGGCAGGAACGTTGTTGACATTTATGCACATGTGCAAACATCTTGCAATAAAGAAGCCAACCTTTACACATCACATTCAGGGGAAGACGAGGACTTTAAAAAGGCTGGCAAGGCTTCCTAGGGCATCATAAATCTGATTTACTAACTGAAACAACTTGTTGAGCTCATGGCCATATCTGCGGCAGCCACTAATAAATTTTCTGCTCTGCCAGGGAAGGTACCCTGTGGGCATTAATCCTGCCACCGGCAATGGGAAATAAATGGTCCGAGGAATGACATGAGATCCATCCTGATGAGAACTCCCATGTGTACTCCATGACCTTGCTTTGCACAGCTGCCAAGGGCACGTGGGGAAGAGAATAACCTAACCACAGGGTCCATAGGGGGTGTGGATGTGCCTAGTAATACATACATCCACACACACACACGTAAACCCACAAACACACGTGAACACACACACACACACACACACGTATACACATACATCCCACTCCACCCTGTTTCCCTACAAATGCAAGGATTAAGTGGAGTATAGAGTGCATGTGGCACAAGCTGCGGGCATCACAAGTCTATCAATTCAATGATGCCCCCGTGGACAGAAATGGTTACAGTTTAATATAATTGTATGAAAAAGATAATTCCTAATAAGGAAGTGAAAAATACACCCAACAGAGGCACCCGAGGCGGAGAGCGCACTGACGTCAGAGGTGAGGTGTGGGATGTTGAGAATGACGAATCGCCTTTTGCTCAGAACTGCTTAAGTTCAATCTGGAGGCTTGGTGATAACCTGCCCCCAAAAAGAAGCTTAAAAGTATCACCTACATTTGAATAAGTCTCATTCTAAGCTTTGTCAGCAACCATATGTTGGGCCTGTGGAGTGGAAGCGACCAAGCTGATGAGAAAAAAAGGAGCTGAAATAGAAGCTGAGACTACCTCAAAGTACTGTTCTTCAGTCATCTCCATACATACATTTACTGTATATGTATTTAACATTCTCAATTTGAATAATTTAAAATAGGAGTTCCCACCCCTGGTCTGCAGACCAGTACCGATCCATGGCCAGTATTCCAGAGGGTCACAGAAAACTGGGGGCTTGCAGAGGTAAATATCCAAAAATTAACTATATATTTGCATATTTAATAATCCCTCTCATTCACATGGTCTGTTCGCACATGAAAAAGGAAATGGTTAAACTTATTAAACCGCTCCACCAGTGCTCCCCTGTCTGCTGAAATCAAAATGTTGGGAAGCACTAATTTAAGGTGTGCAGAGGTCCAGAGACGCCTGTCATCACACATTCCCACCATGAGATAGCCCTGCTGTGGCTATGCCGTGGCCCTGCCATGAGCAATGCACAGAAGATGTGCGTGTACTCGTGTACTATTTGTTTTTATCCCCTGTGAGACCAGCCATTGAAGAGTATGCCTATACAAAGAAGAGGAAGTGATAGAGAGAGAGAGAGAGAGAGAGAGGGGGAGGGAGAGTGTCAAAAAAGACCATGAAAAAACCGCCTGAAGGGACCATCAAAGTGATTCAGTGAAGCAGAAGCCATTGGCCACAGAGGAACATTGAAAAACCAGCAGCCACGATTCTCAACCTCCCTTTGATGAGAGAACAAACACAAACATCCACCCATCCATTTTCCATACCCGCTAGTCCTACACTGGGTCACGAGTCCGAAACCTATCCCAGAAGCTATGGGCACAAGGCAGGAAAGACCCCGGTACGGGGTCCAACCCATTGTAGGGCACACACATCATTCACTTTTTTTGGACTGTAGGACTCAGAGGAACTCCATAATGACATGGGGAGAACATGAAACTCCACACACACAGAGTCAGGGCAGAGTGTCGAACTCTGGGCTCCAAAGGTGTGAGGCAACTGTGCTGCCCCCAAACACAAACATCTCAGGTGGTTATGTGGTGATGGTAAGTTGGGGGGGTACAGTACAACTCGGATACAAGCCCAGACCAAACACCACAATCAAAATCTGTTATAGTCCAAAAACACTTTGCTAGATACAACTTTTACTTCTAAACTGCACACCTCACAAGGCAGGCAAAGTCAAGAATGACTGGACAATTAAGCTTTTTTAGCCATGTTCATAAAATTATGAGCAATAGAGAAATACTAAAAAGGGTAAAAAAGCTTGAGCAGAAAAGTTCATTTTTGTATGATGTATATACCAAAATTAGATATTAGTTTGCAGTTCATTCCACTTTTTTCTAAGGGGAATTCTAAAGGAATTTTAAGGAAAATTTGAGCTTTAAAGTAAAAAAGTACTTGAATTATATTGTGATAGTTATTGATAATTATAGACTGATATTTTAAAAAATCACTGTGATAAAAAAATTTGTCATATCGGTCAGCCTTAGCCTGAACAGGGGACAGGGGTCTGAACAAGGGATGGGTCATGGCCAAAATAATGAGGGAGACCAGAGAATAGGGTGAGAAGGCTGACCTTAAGCCGTTGAAGAGCTGCTTAGACTTGTCCAGCAAGTAGCAGAAATCTGTGACGGTTTTCCTCTCGCCGGGTGGGATGTCATCCTCTGTCCCTACTCCGGTCATGGTTTCCGCTCACTGCTTGCTCCTGTAACTGAGGAGCACAATGTTGAACATAAAAAATGTGCAGAGCCTTCATATCCAGACAGTAGAGGTAGACACACACGGCAGCAGGGAGGAAACCTGAAGTGTACATCACAATAAAATGTGTGAAATTAGAGGAAGAGGATACATGGAACAAGAAAGCTGGATTAGTAGTTATGAACTGTGAATCATTTCTAGCGTGAAATAGAGTGAGAGCTGATATGGACATGTATGCTAATGTCCTGTTTAAAAAAACTCCCTTAAACCTTCTCACCCCCCCCCAACAAGACAATGCAATCTGGCAACATACACTTTAAATACATAAATCACAGAATGTAATGACACACTTTCAACTGCTTTGTAAATGAATGTGTGTGTGCACTTTGGGAATGTGTGTGTCTGTCGCAATCTGTCTCCACATACAGCACACAGCAGAGAGGGGAAAGTAACACATGGCAAATCCCTCCAGTGTGCCAACCCGAGCAGCCTCCGCAATCGGCTAGGTGACAAGCACCTCAGTAACCATGGAAGAGAAAAGCAGGAGTTTCTGGATTGGGGACAGAAAACTAGAGTCACTAGAGATGAGTTTCATCTACTAAAAACAAGAAAGGCAGCTGAAAAATGGACTGTGTGGCACAGTAAAACTTAAGCCCAGGGCTTACTCATTCTGGAAATGCAGGTCCTAAAAAATGCAGCGTGACAAATCTTCTTTTTTTGTCTTTTCCCATATAGAACCTCAGCCTAGTACAGGACATATGACTGATCTCAAATCTAAGGCAAGTTGGAATCCAAGCTGGAATCGACAGGGAATGAAAGGTCAAAAATGTCTAGCTGTGCTAATAATGAAGTTAGTGGAGGGGTCCTTGTCAGAGCCATCACTCTTACCTAATCTCAACAAATCTGTTATTCTTGACAGTAATCCAAATCTGCTAGCTAAGGATTTAGAAAAAAACTCTTAAGACCATGGAGCGGGTGGACATTAAGCATGAAATTTAAAATATAGAGGAGCAACAACTTTTACAAAAGAATACGTCTTCATTTAGACAACTCAGTCTGTCATTGAAAAGAAAAACAATATACAATTAAGACTTCTCCTGGGTTATGGTGTACAACCTTTGTCAGCACACCACAAATATCATACTATTGCTTTAGAAGAAACTCCCTTGGGAATTAATAGTTTTTCTGTCTAAAAGAATCCTCAAAAAAGCTTCAGAGAAAGGGGAAAATGCACCTAAATGTTTAAATTATGTTCATGTCTGTCAAAGTGTGTCACCTATATAGAGCTGGGTGAAATAGCCAAAAATGTTATCACGATAAAAAAATCATATCAGCAGATAACGATAAATATCACGATAAATATCAAGTCATTATTTCTCTACAGTTTAAAGGCTAATTTCAGGTCAAGTGATTATTTCTCTCCAGTTCAAAGGCTGATGTTTACTCTTGAATTAAAACTGAAGAAACCAGGTCGTTAATCGTAGTTATAACCTGGTCTTCATCGTCAGAACATAACAAACACTTGTCAAACAGTAGTGACTGCCAAAACGACGCTTCCTGAACAATTTCCTATATTTTCTGTCCCTACTAGATGGAGCTCTCTGTTCAAACAAGGGCTCAAAGCCAAAGGAAACCAAAAGCACCACGTGTACCAAAAAGTATTTTGCATTTCTCAAGTCAAAGATAGAAGATGGACAGGTTATTTTAGCCATCACTGGCTAAAATAACTGACTCAAAACTAGCAGCAGTTCTGCAATTAAAGATACTACAGCGATGCTGTAACAAGTAATTTTCCAGTTCACTGCAGCGAGTCTGTCCACAAGCCCCCCCAAAGAGAAATGCAGCTAAATATAGTTCCATTTAATCAATACTTTCATCAACAAAAATCAGATTCTATTAACTCACAGCAAACTGTTGTTGCCACCTCCCATTACCATTGATTAGCAGCCAGTGGTCTCCCTGTGCAAAGAACGGATGCCCACCCACCAAACCAAACTGCAGTCAGTCACATAGGTGTGACTTTTGGCCTTTCTGTCCACATATTCAAGTCTTGGCTCTATACTGTAAACAAGGGACAAAGCATCATTCTCATGGAACACAAGGCACCATCACCTACTGTATATAAAAAACAAAATCAAAAACTGTCTTGTGGTCAAAAGATCATACTATTTATAAGTCTCAGAAACTAGGGATGGGCAGATTCACATTTTTTTCAGTTCCGATTCGATTCCGACACACATTTGCCAATACCGATACAGATTCCAATACAAGAGCTCTTTTTACTTTAATATTTTAATATAATAAATATATAATATACATGCCTTATATATTAATATTTTTAAGTAGTAAATACGGATGAAAAAATGTATGCCAGACAATCTTTAATTAGGATACTAGAAACATACATAACATACAAACGAGGTCAAACTGTACATCTTGTTTTAAGCCTTTTTGATGCATTTTGCAGTTCAATTTGAATATCTTCCAAGTGAGTATATGCAAGTGGCGAATGCTTAAAATGCCCCACAATTTTTCTCCCAGCGGCAACAGTGTCACTTACACTTTGTTGCAATAACGGGTCCTTGTGTATCACAAGATGTAGCAAGTGCGCAAAACAGTCCAAGATCCCAAATCATCCATTGCTTTTTTCATATTACTCATATTGACTTGCACATTTGCGTCTGCTTTGTTTAGTGGAATCTTCCACTAAATGCTACTTCCACCTGTCAAAATTTTGTTTTTACAAAGACTGCAAATTGCTGTGCTACTAATTGTTGTTAAAAGTGTAAAATACTTCCAGATCATCACCCTCTTATCTGATGTTCTTATACTCCTTATGCAGCAAAGGGCATGTGTATGACATCACAGCAGGCGGAAGTTTCGGCACTTATACCCAGTTAGTAGCAAAAAAAACTGAGTGGCAGCGTTAGCATTCAGTTTGAATGCCACAAAAAGACATCTAATATGGGAAAGAACTGTTGTGCAATTGTACAAATAGATTTAAAACAAAATAGGAGCTGTCTTTTTAGAGACTGCCAAAAACTAAATAAGTAAGTATCGGACGCGGATTGGTCACATGTGGCCAAAAACCGATCCGTCAAATACATCTGGATCAGTGCCAATACCGATCTGAATATCAGATTGGTTCATCTCAATCGGAAACATAAACCAAAGCATAAAACAAATTTTACAGTACCAAACTGGGACATATTATTGGACATAAAGAAATTTTCTTTCTGAATAATGAGAGGCAAATCAGTAAACAGCGGATGTTCGATTTTGGAAATGATCATCAAATAAAAATGTAAAACCATGTTGCAAGGATGCCTGCACAAACAA
This sequence comes from Mormyrops boulengeri, assembly GCA_026781065.1. NCBI lineage: Eukaryota > Metazoa > Chordata > Actinopteri > Osteoglossiformes > Mormyridae > Mormyrops > Mormyrops boulengeri. Next base: position 32,219,708 of record JAODLD010000124.1, read on the forward strand.
TACAAACTTAACACCATCTTTATTCAGTGTCAGTAGAATGCCCTGACAAACAGAAAGGTATGTATGCTTAAATGTGTGTGCACACCATCCATTAACACACAACAGTCCAACAGAATCCAGTACCTATTTGATCAGTGGAAAGAGCCCATTAATCACTATCAGTAAGAGGTTATAATTTTACATTCCTATCTTTGCAGTTTTGTGTCAGGTCTTATTTTTAGAACTGTATTTATAGTGCTGGCACTACTACCTGTATGTATGCCATTCCTATAACCCTTGCAGAACTGGACTGTGGGGTGGGGGAGCGTGAAAGAGAAACTCAGTAGGGGGGCACACACAGTCAGCAGAAGCTGAAGCTGCACAGCACTGTTCAGCTGTTAAATTAGCCCTTTTGTGGGGCAACAGAAAGGAAAACTTGCACGCACACAAAAACACACTAGTGACATTGGTTGATCAGGCAGTGGTGCTCACTAGTTAGAGTTGGTCTACCAATTCAAGAATCAAAACTCCTCTCACAACAACAACAACAACAACAACAACCACACACACACACACACACACACACACAAAGGAGAAAGATACTCTAGGATCAACTCTCTATTTGCATGTAGATCAGATTCACCCAATTCAATGATTTGTCCAAGGGCAGAAACCCAGAAACAAATTCTGTTCTATACTGTACATGCATTGCAAAACTAGGTAACATGAAGAACTAAATGAGGAAAGATCAAAGGAAGACACAGATTATAGGACTGTGATCTCAGGAATTTTATTTTTAATCTTTGCCCATAGATGAAGGCACTTAATTGTAAGAGTTTGAAAAGATCCAACCAGGTATCCCTTTAAAAAAGTTGAATTCCCCAAAACACCATTTCCCCACCTACAAAAATATTACAAAAAAAGGTAACATTTAATTATTTTGTGAATTGTGTGTACATCAAAGATAAGTTAGCAAAGAGAACTATGGACAGCGCTCAAATTTAACAGCTGTCTGGTCGTCGGTGACTACCAAATTATCTCTTGGGAAACAATAGGCACTGACGGTAACCTGCTAGACAACCATGAAAAATGTAACCTGGTCCCTTTATTGCTTTTTATCGCTGCCGTCAAACCATACATCCTTGATTGGATCAATCACCATCCCATCAGTCTGGGCATTGATACGCAATCTATTCAGCCAGCCCCACATGCTTGGCTTGTCTGCTGCGTCTTGAGCCTCGACACTTACCTCACAGATGTTGCGCTGCTGATGAACACACATGTATATGTAGGCTGTACATTACAGAACGCTATTGGGGTCAAAACCCTCGGAAATTAACACATTAAATTTGCATGTCATCACATGTTGTATGCGCAACTGTGATGTGGTATTTCAGATAGTACAGTTGTGTGGGTATCAACTTGTGTGGTAGTGATGGGAATTCCAGCTTGTTTTTAGTGAGCCAGATAATTTGGCTCTGCTCAACAGTAAAAGCCAACTCTTTCACCTGCCAAACACTTCATTTAGTACAATTTCTGGCTATTATAATTAAGGCTGTCACCCATCCCTTACTGAAATGCCGTGTGCCATATTATAAGGGATGGATGGCAACTGTTCTTATAAATCGACCAGAATTAGTAATGCTGAACTTTGTAAATTGCTACAAACACTAAACACGGTGTATCTGGTCTTTATGCATAAATATATGCTATAACTTTACTGCTACTGTGATGTCCATATGTAATAAAATAAATACAGTCAAACCCTTGAAGAACATGGGTTTGGACAGAGCAGGTACATTTTTACATAAATTTTATTTTCAGTAAAAATATTGTTTTTTTTATCTTGTGCAGTTTATGTCATAAATGCATAAAATATGTATTGGCATGTTTTTTCTCTAACAAATACAGTATGTATTACACAAATCTGTTACATAAAAGGTTATTTTTAAAAAAAAAGTTATTCTACAAAAGAATTGCGTTCTGCACAATTTATGGGACAATGCTAATCATCTCCGCATGAGTTGGCAATAATAATAATAATAATAACAATTGATACTTCATTAATCCCCATAGGGAAATTGTCTTTTACACCTCCCTCAACTTGCTCTTTGCAGAGTAAGTTGTCCGTGAGGAGCTGCCACCTGTAGCGGCGCCCAGGGAACTGGGGGGGGTTAAGGGCCTTGCTCAAGGACCCGCAGACGTACTGAGGCTGGGTTTGAACCGGCGACCTTGTGATTACAAGCACACAGGCATAGCCCACTGAGCCACACGCTGCCCATTATAAATCGCTATAAATTTCTTTTTCACGTTATCTTTTCATTTTTGACATCTAGCGTTAGTGAGGTGTAACACCTACATACAGTGTTTTGTATCAAATAAGGCAATATTGATGTAGGTACTGACAGACAGACGATTCATGTTGTAAATAGACAACATAAACTTATGATAGTGATGCAGCCGTTTTGTGCAGGACAATATCGTTTATCAGTGGGCAAGCTGAGGTTATCCAGGTGGTAACCCTATGGACAACCTGGAAAAAATCCTTAAAAACAAGCACCGACTATGGGGGCTGTCAGGTTTACTAGTGGCGCTTTTCCACTGCCACCAAGAACTGACCATGAACTGGCAGTTTTCCTTTGTGCATGGATTATATGAAGGAAAAAATTATATATTTTATATATTATTCATTATTACTAGTGTCGCACATCGAGATGTACCAGTGCATTCCAAATAACTTAGAACTAGAGTTATCTTCCAACCTCCTACTTCAAAAAGTACTATAGAACAGCTGAATGGAAAGTATTCATAAGACAAACTTATGCAAGACAATGCGAATTCCGCTAGCGGTTGATGTTAACCTAATACAGCAATTCTCACAGAAGTACTAGACAATTAGGAAATTAGCACGTAGTAAATCATGATGTACACCGTGTGAACAGTATATAAGCACCTCTTCGGTTTTACGACACTGTCGTTCTCCAAAACTTGCAACGCCTCTAGCGAGCTGACCCTTCTGCAGTGGAAAACCGAAACGAGCCGGACGTTGTCTGTAGCTAATCACTCTTTGCAGTATGGCTTGGGTATGGCTTGGTTCATGTATGCCAGTGGAAAAGCACCATTGCATTTTCTTCTTTTTTTTTTTTTTTTTAATTGCAATACAAGTGGTGGAAGGGGGTTAACACAAAGCAAAAAGAGATGATTTTGGAACCAGTTCCATGGGGAAAAACAGGGAGTCAATAATGTAGGAAGATGTTAGTACTAGGGTCAACTTGGGCTGGGCAATTAATCAAAACATTTATCACAACTGACATTCAGAACCTATAATCGAGGTAATCTTGTCCATGTTGTTTTTAAAAAAAATTCTGCTAATACTTAAAAAAAAGAAAAGAAAAGAAAAAAAAAAACTGTCCAATTAAAAACATACTACCGTGTGCGCTGTCACGTGACTCCTCCCCGTCCAGTCTGTGACATAGATGCAACATGCAGAAGAACTCAAACACCGAGCTGTTTGAGCAACTCGGGCAGCTTGTCCAAAGAAAAATGCCGTGTCCGTCGTTTTGGACAAATTTTGGTTTTAGTGAAGACAACACTGAACAAATGTAAACACTGCAGAAAATCAGTTTAAGCAATCAGTTTATACAATCTTTCATTAGAAAAAAATATCCCAGGTTTAATAGTTGAGTATTTTTACATTACAAACCTTGTCAGTGAACTATGAGGGCAAAAAACAAACAAATACAAAAACAAAAACAAAACAATCATTTCGTAATCGTAATCGAGGTAAAATGTTCAATATGCTCAGTGATATTGATTTGAGATCATATCGCCCAGCCCTAGGGTCAACCTTGAAGTCCAGATTACTAGAGGTAAAAACAGTAATGAGTACAAATGACATGGTTACTTTACTGTTCCAAAAACAGCAGGTCACCGTGAACAATTGCCAACAAAGCTATTTTTTGGTCTTGTTCTGGTGATAAAGACAAAAAACTTCATGGCAGTTTAGTCTGATGCAGTCAATGGAGTTGAAGGCTCACACAATACAGTACCTTAAAAACAAGATACCTCAAATCAATGCAGAGGGACACACAGACAATTAGTCCAAGAAAAGAGTACCACCTTCATTATTCTTACATGAAAGCAGATATCCAGAATGTTTTGTTAAGTAATGAAGAAAGATAAACAATGAACAAACCTAGGGAATAATATGCATAGAAGTACATTGGGAGAATGAACATTAAGTGTATGCTCAGTGAGTACAGTACATACAGTACACAATTCAAAAGATCAATAGAGATATATCAACACAATAATATAAATTCAGTGTTAATGAGCCGAAAAACAGCAGAAATTCAGAAAAACTGATGCAAAGTATACTAGAAGAGAAAACGTAACACAACACATGCAAACCTCCCTCAGTTTCTAAGACCATGGGGTACCACATTAAACTCCTTCAAAATACACACCAGATATTAAGGAAAAGGTTTTATTATTTAAATCAGTGACATTAGAAAACAGGAATAAAACAAAGCTGATACACTGTGTTTACAAACCAACAAAAAGAAAGGTGGCTATCCTCTTGTGCCTTATAATGATCTGCTATACTGTGGCCAAATAACCACAACACGCAGAGCTACTTGCAGTTTTGTTGTTAGAATATCTAAATCCATTAGTCCTAGTTTACCGTTACACAGATCTTCTTGCAAAAAATACAAATTCTAACTTCCACCATAATTCAACAATATATGTATGTGTATGGGGAGGCAGGGGTGGCAAGAAATGTCCTGACTGCAAGGGTTACAGATATTTTTGCTTTGGACTAAAGTGATTAAGTGATTTGAATTCTTTTACCTTGCCTCATGTTTTCAAGGGTCAATCAAAGAAACATTACTGAATATTAACCGCTACATGACCTGCCTTGGCGTCTATCTCTACATTTGTTATAAGAACAAATCCCCCCCCCAATTGGAATTTGGGTTGCAAGACACTCTGTCCATTCGCAGCAGCCCTTCGTCAGGGCACAGCTGGAGGAACTGGCTAGGTCATGCAGTATGCAACTAATTAGAGACCCATTAGGGAAACATTGAAATTGGGACACTTGTGTATGCAGGCAACCTCTGGGATATGGAACTATTCCCTATTTCTAATAATTGTGACTGATCTCGTTAAGAAAATAAAGAGTATTTGTATACTGTATGCTTAAATTGAACTGCTTTATTTGGAAAAAGTCCTGTCAGTCAGGGGCTAAAATGTAAATCTGTAAGTTCTCCATGTCAGTTTCAATGGAAAGCCAGTTCAAAGTGATCAGTAAACACAAAATGGAAGGGCAGAGTCCAACAAACTCCTCCTAGCTGCCTCTGTGTCACAGTGGGAAACACAGATGTAACTGACTTACTGCAAGATGAGTCACAAACATGTAAAACATAACAGGGATAAGTTACACTTGCACTTAATTTAAAGTGGTGTAAGCAAACATCTCGGCATCTATTTGTGTACAATGACAAACCTGTGAAGGGACATCTGGGGGGGAAAAAAGAAAAGTTAAAACCACAGCTTCTAAAAGGCCACACCTCCTGCTCTGTGACTAACAGAGCTAACAGTTATACCATGTTTTCAGTATGTCTGGAATGTTATACAGGTTAAAAATTAAATGTGTGGAGAAAGGTGACATCTAAGCAGTGAAATAATTCAATTACTAACCATGCCTATTAGCGTATTACTAAGTTTCAGCAGGCCCTTTGGGCATCAATCCGTTGCAGTCTGACACAGTCCTTCAGCATTCATTTGGCCCCGGTACAGGCGCAGCAAATAAAAGCTTACCAGACAACTCTGTCAGAGCAGGAATACTGGCCAGCACCAAACCACTAAATGCATGTCTTTAATTAAGTCTCAGGTGGGTTGTTTTTAAAGGGAAATTAAAAGATTGAACTGGCTGACCTGACACTTCAATCAGATTACTTTTCTTGATGTGCATAGACAGTGCTCAAACAGCTAACAGAAAGCTAAAACCAAACACTTAGATTACTGCTGCCATCGACACCTGGACAAAACAATTGAAGCAAAGTACAGAACAGTATTATTAGTGAACAACATAAATATAACGGGGGATCTTGGAACTGAGGAATTAAAAATCATTTCAGTTGATGGTTCTTCTATAAACTCTACATAAAGCAACACAATCAAGATCCATCATTGACAGCAGAGCTGTAACAACCCCCCAAACCAAACTTCAGAAATTCAGAGGCTGACTTCATAATGAGAAGATGAAAATGAAGACAAAGAAAGTAGGGCAATGGTGTCATTTAATCTAGGAAAAGATCAGACAAGCCCGAGGCACTGCCTCCTTCTTTTGAAGCTTATTTACATTTACATGTTTACGTCCAGCATAACATCATGCTCTGATCCAACAAAAAAGTAGCTTCAACCAGCAAAAAAGGAAAATGTAACATTATGACAAAGACCCCACAGTATTCAGATTTCGTGGGTGGCTGCTTTTTATTAAAGTAAGGGATTAAAAACAACCATTGCAACAGCAACAGAACAGTTCATTTCTAAAAGATGTAGAGAATAACCCATTTCCTTGCATCAGCGCACATTACTGCTCATATCGTCACGGCAGTCGTTAAGCATGACGTCAGTAAAACAGGGCGAAATAGCGGGTTGATGTCTCTTGGATTCTTTCCTTGGCGTGTTATGCGGATCGCTTGTTCCGCGATTTCACCCCCGATCATTCACCAATTGTACACTTAGAGATGAACAGCATCGTGTACCAGCTACATTTTCAGCCAGCATCAACTGTTTCCATGACACCATTCGGAGCGCCTACCTGTGTACAATCTCCTCCAGCGTGCGCACACACACACCTCGTATTATGGCTGTGTGCCACTGAATCAGGAAAAGACTGATGCGTCTCTCACTAAATCCAAAATAAAGAGCGTATGCCACGTTTTCCAGAAACCACGGATTTCCACAAAGGGGGCTTGAAACACGCACATGTTCGCATCGGATTCCTACATACCTCGACAGCCACAAAAATGAAGGCGACCGTACAGCCTGCCATCCGCATCGCTCTATCTGGGGCGACTGCGGAGGCGGAGTACGGCGATCCAAGTCCATTTTCTAAAATACGCAATTTGACGATCCAACGGATTATCTGGCGCTTCACTTAAATAGTGAGAATTGTGGCATGGTAGCGCCCATAAGCGCTTAATTTCCTGCCACGTTCATAATGATAAGGACGATGAATATCAATGCTGGGTCCCACAGGTCAATGCAATGTACAAGACAGGTGCCCTTAATGAAACTGCTACCTGGCAAATACCAAATCCCACCCAGGCACGCCGCTGCAAAACCGAACGTAAAAAAGCACGAAGGGATTATTTAAAGAAAAAGCCAAGCACTTACCGCCTTCCCTTGGACGGTTTGAGTGCGCCGCCGTGCGTTCCTTCCACTCGCGCTGCGGCGACACAAGACGCGCCTGCTGTCCCGCTTTCGGTCAGCGCCGAAATGACAGGAGAAAAGAGGAGCGGGAAGACCCTTCAGCTACGGAGCAGACCAGGCAGACGAAGAGCGGTCTGCCTTACCTACACCACCTTAGCGCTGCCGCCCGCTGCGCAACAGCTACCTGTCAACCCCACTGACACGTCCAAAACAAACAATGACCACCCCTCCCCAAATCGGGCTAATTATTTTTTTGGCAAGCAGCGGGTCTCAAACGCTGAGCTTAAGTGACAATACGTGGTGTGAGTGAAGGAGCGGATGTAAGATGGTTCACGCCGGGTGAAAAGTGCCGGCTGCTCCGGAACGTGACTGAAAGCGGGACCACCGCATATCAGTGGCTTCGCGCCGTCACCCGCGCGAGCAAGCGAGCCGTTTAAACTTTAAACGGCAGTAACTGCACGCGCTCGCGAGCCAACCAGCTACCTGAGATGGGCTCCCGCCCTCAGTGTCCGCTTTTCCTCGCCAGGTAGAAAACGTATGTTAATTTATTAGACTAACTATAGGCATCAAATTCGGTTCCTCATGGCCATTCACAGCTTCCCATTTTCATCTGAAATGCGCATCGCTTAAGCCTTGGCCGTGATTACAAGCAGGCCACAGTTTCTACTCCCCCCGAAAAACGTCCTCGCACCACTCGATTCACGTTGAACTCAGATGACGTCTGCAACGGTTTGCAACCCTTCCATTGGCCCAAGGCTCTGCCATTTCAACAAAACGTCACGAAAATGTGGTCCCAGGCCCAGGGGGGCGGCCTGATTGGTCAACTGACAGTTACTGTCCCGCACCGCCACCTTGTGGCTATCAAAGAGCGACGGCAAAAAAGGAAAAAATAGCTCAATCAAGAACCGGTAAAAAAAAGAAAAAAAAAGATATGAAGTTCATAAAAAGGCGTTTTATTTTCAATATTTAATTACCTGGGGGCTGCAGTTTAAACAATAAAAACAAATCAAAGGAAAGCAGGGAGAAAATCAAAACGATTACTAGAATGTACAGATGAATCACATCCCACCAAGTTCCTCTTGCTGGACCCTCTATCCATCTGTCTTAATTTAACAGCAAGTGGACACTGTGGACTGTAATTCTGGCCCTGTTGTAAAAGTTGGTGAAATATTGGTAATTCACCGTTTTTTTTGTTTTTTGTTTTTTTTACACAAAAAATCCTTTCCCCACCACTTCCAACCTCTATACATACCACAAAAAGGGAAAAAAATATTGCAGGTTTTAAATCTATAATTTACATAAATGCAGGTGCAACCCTTTTCAGTTTAGGGTCACTTCTACTACACAGAGCAGAATTTTGGACAGGTCATTTTGACTGCAGAAGGCAACTTGGATCATTTAAGTTGTATTACATTGCTCACAGTTCATCCCTCTCTGCATACCTCCGCCCCCAGACACAGCAGCCCAAAGTAAGAAAGACTCTGAAGTGGCCCATCATGAGAGACGGTGAGTACAACAGGGAACACATACAGAGACAGGAAAAAGACCTGACAGAGGACACCACATGAGTATGGGCAGCGGGCATATCGAGAGCTGTATGGTCATGTGACTGGCGGATCATTTTTGGTTTACCAGTGTTTCAGGTGGCAAGCGGCAAAAGAAAAAATAAAACTCAAAATAAATATAAGGTCTTTGTAACAAACCAAGCCTTCAAAGGAAGGACTGAGAATGCAAGTCTAAGTATTTAAAAAAGATGTAATACGATAATTAAAAATCAAAAAGGGGAAATCCTAGAAGGAAGCTGAGGTACACATAGAAGTGAATGGGGGAAGAGGGCAGAGGCAGGGGTAACTGGCCCCGTGTTTACAGGAAGTATGGCGTCGTCGTCCTTGGTGGGATGACGCGCTCCGAGTCCGGCACGGCACGGAACAGCTTTGGCTCCCGCGTGCTGGCGTCCTTGAACACCATGATGGAGGCGATGTTCCCACAACGGTAGCAGTAGTTGGGTGCCGACCACACCGTCACCAGCTTCTCGTCGAACATGAACTTGTAGCCCTCGTGGACGAGCTGGTGGGCGCGGCATATGAGCTTGAGGTTGTTGATGTGGACGAACTGAGGGGTTAAGAGGATCAAAGAACAGGTCAGGCAGGAGCTGAGCTACCTACCAGACCCTGCCACCCCAAAGCCCAGGCCTCCAGCTGAAAGGGGGGGGGCACGTCACAACAGACACAACTGAAAATCTCACGGCACACTCCGATTTGGGCACTCTTTCAGAATAAAAAAACAAGAGAATACTGAACTTGGACCAATGCAATAATACATAACGTGAGAGATTTAGATTCTTTTACTACTAACATTACCACTTCATGACACTACTGCCCTTTGTTTTCTCATGGTTCTATCTTGCACTGAGTGAAGCTGAACCACTAAGCGTTCCCTTGTCTCACATTAGTTTCACACTAGTTTCATGTGGCCAATAAAATGTTTTGAATCTTGAAAGAAAACACTCTCAAAACTAAGCAACCAATCAGTTTTACACATCCCTACTGGTGCTTTTCTGATTCCCATCTCTTCCTTTTCCTGGCACCCCCATCTGCCACAATGTTTTCATTCCAACCCTACCTTAATCAGGCTTATATGGTCCTTATATGGTCCAGGTTTGGAGAGCGACAGTGTCGTAAAACCGAAGAGGTGCTTATATACTGTTCACATGGTGTACATCATGACTCACTATGTGCTAATTTCCCAGTTTTCCATCTGTAATTATCGCTGTGTTATGTTAGCAGCAAATGCTAGCAGAATTAGCACTAGCTTGCATAAACTTGTATTATGAATCCATCCCTTTCAGTCAGTCATTCTCCAGTATTTTAAGTAGGAGACTAGAAATTTTCAAGTTCCGAGTTATTGGGAATGCATCAGTACACTGCAATATGCGATACTAACAATAATGAATAATATATAGAATATTCTCCATGCATTTCAACTAATCAGATCGTGGCGACCCTGCTAGTAAGCAAGGCCATGTCAGCGCGGGTACGAGTCAGGTACAGCTCACATAACTGACAATGGAAAACCGTCCCTTTGTGGTTTGGCTTGGTTCTTGGTGGCAGGGGAGAAGCGCTATATGGATAACATATTAGCAAAACACAAGCAGCACCCATCGGACTTCCTCATCATCTTCATCATTACCCTCTGTGCCAGCAAAGCAGAAGCAGGGGTGTGTCTAGTCCAACAAAAAACTAAGGGTCCAACAGAACCCCCACCCCCCAATGATACATTCCCATTTTGCAAGGTTTTCATCATTTCTGAATACTACATTTAAGATAAGCAACAATACTGAACTATATTTTTGTAAATAGACAAGCAGGTTTGAAGAAATGGCAGAAGGCAATCTGCTGACCTCGTTGGTGACCTTGGCACCAAACAGCCACCCGGCACCCCTTGGGCTGATGGCCCAGGTGTCTACATCCTCCGGGTCCGACCACACCAGGTCACAGAATGCCCCCTTGTGCGGGATCTCCTGGTTGCGTTCAATCGTCCGGATCTGGTCCAGTGTCTTGATATCGGGAGAGAGTCCACCGTGGACGCACAGGATCTGCTCGTCGATCAGCTGGTTCAGAAAGGAGCTTGTAATGAGATGCAGGCTGAAAATGTTCATTTTCTAGATTTGACCTCAACCATTGAACCAGCTCTAGTCAAACATAGCTATAAATCAAACACCAATATTGAACCAAATAGGGGCTTGTTCTTCTCTGGAGTCCTAATGCTCCACAGTTCAGCAGACTACAGAAGTTACCAAATTCGGGGTTCCACCGGAAAACCTCCCATAGTGAGACTCAAACAGAACGGGACTGAGAGAGCCCAGCTTGGTGCAGCAGTACCAAAGCCCACACATAACCCTTATTACTCACTCACAAGCTCCATGGGCATTTCCCCACAACTTTCACCACTGTAAGCAGGTACAGGGAGGTAAATGCAGTGACTAGAAAAAAGTGTAAAAACGGCCCACAAGCTTGAGATTCAACTTATTTCCCTGTCCAGAAAAATCAGATTTAAAACAATTAATTTAATGAAAATAAATGATACTTCATCTTTTTCCAACCTGTGGCTTGCACAAAAATTATTCTTTGAAAGCTCCATTATTTTTTTCCAGCATTCTTCTGTAAAAAACTTGGTTAATTTCACCCTCAATTTTCTCTTAGCAGCCTACTAGACTAAGGGCACTTTTCCACGGCACCAGGTACTGTACTTTTGGTACGATACTTTCACTTTTCCGGTACTTCCGGTCGAGTACCAGTACCAAAAGTTCCAGTACCCAAAATACAAAGCAGCTGGTTTATTTTTTTTGGTACTTCAGTACTTTGGAGTGGGACTTGCAAACATGTTCGTTGTCGAATGGTTATGCAAATAGCCTGCTTCCGAAACACTATACAACTGCAGTCTTCAAAAAAAAAGTTACAAAACAATACATTTCTCAAAGTACTAATAATGGATGAGTAGACAAATGAAGTGACCAAGCTTTACTTACGATCTGGTCAGAGGAACAGATACAACAAGATCAGGACAGCAAAACATGAAATAAAATATTTTGTATAATATAGTAGGGGGCAGCACAGCATTGGAATGTTTGTCAAATACTGTAATGTGATTGCATTGTAATAAATATTGGGGTATTTATACAGCAAAAAAGCAGTTCAACAAATTTATGATAAACCAGTGTAGGAGTGATTTAAGCAGCAAGGATGAAAATGATTGTGATTGTCTCGGAGAATGCATGCAGCGCTCATGCAAAAGCTGTGGAGGTAAACTTTATACAGATTTTTTAAACGTATACTAGATAATCTTGAAAAGGAGAAATCATGAAAACTGCAATGCTTGCTAAATTTTGCTGCCTATGACAAATTAAAAATACTATAATGCCCGGACAGTATGAAGCCTGATCTCAATCCAGTTGACTATCACGGTACTTGCGATGTGAAAATTGCATGTGCATAACATGTGATATGTGATGTTGGTATTAATCGCACATCGCCAAGACCTACAATATACTACAGTCATTTCTCGAATACAGTACAAAATACCCCACCTAGTGTTATGATGTCATTCAGCGCCAATGCCAGTTTTTACACCAGTGGAAAACCAACACCTTGAAGTACCATACCTTTCGTACCTTATTGAAGTACCAAAAGCACATTACCTGGTGCAATGCAAAAGTGCCCCAAGTACTAAGATAAAGTGTGAAAAAGTTTTTCAGAAGATTTGTGGTGAAATCACACGATTAACTACAGATACCCACCATGGAAATGAAAGTGAGGTTCCCAAACATTAGGTTTGGGCCATACCCAAAATCCTGTAAAGATCCTCTAAAGCCCCTTTTTTGTGCATCTTTATTTGGTATCGAAACAATACATTCATATATTACATGTAACCTGGGGCAATTTTCAATTTCGACCTGCCGGTACCTACTTTTACAACATTTTGGCAATTTCTGGCAGCCGTATATGTGGGTGCAGCTATCTCAGAGCAGCCAATCCTAGCTCCCAAACCACCACACCAACCACCTATCCCCTCTACGTGAGGGGCGCTGGCAGAGTGAAGCCGACCCCGCACTGGCAGAGCTGATCCTGCAGGGGGGGGGGGGGGG
>JAODLD010000125.1:22066-32089 GCA_026781065.1 Mormyrops boulengeri
AAATTGTAAATGAGGCACATATAACATTGTCACCAGGCCACTACACTCTGCTGTAATATAACAATTATTAGTACAGAAATCCTCTTCATTATTTGAAGCATCTCTCATTTAATGAATGAAGTCTTCTAATTTTGTGGTCTTTTTAACAGTGATAAATGAATACTCTTTCTGCTTCCGGATAATGGTCATTGAAGATGTTTGAGAAGCAGGCTGGCAGTACGCCTCTTTAAATATGCATTTGGTTTATCATCAAAAACGCAGGAAGTGGCGCAGCCTCAATGGATGCGACGGTTTCATTCATGTCGCGGCGTCAATGACAGAATGAGCGGCAGCTGTGTTTGGCAGCGGCCATCATGCGAGGAGGCGTTACCTGAGGGTGGTTATCGTCAGGCCTGGATATTCCGGATATTATTGTAATGGCATCCACATTGCTCCCCCCACCCCTGTTTCGCTACTGGTGGGGAGCGTGCGCAGATACCGTTTTTAGTGTGGTCCGTCTGCAAGCTCGCCCAACACGAGTGACAACAAGCTGTCTGAGGGAGAACAACTCCTCTTCGGTTCTCAGGATGGCAATGAGACATTTGAAGAGGAACCGCCCCTAGCCCGGAACTTTCTTCCATTCTGTGTTGGTCCCTGAGAGGCATCCTCAGAGATTCCCAAACCTAGCCCCTGAGGACATCCTGCCTGGTGTGTTTATGATTAGCGATCCCTGCTTTTTAACTTCTTAACCCCACGCAAGCATTGCCGACTCATTCTGTGCCAGAGCAGACGACACAATTTACCCATTGAGGACCGTTCCTTATGTTAGATATGAATTTTCTCTGGTACTGCAATATGAAATCTCATTTGTGAATGCAAGGCATGCAGGATTCGGCGTAACTGCGAGCAGCAAAAGGAGGACAAGTTCCTGCAGGCGAGACCAGCCACAGCCACTGGAAATCCTCACATGTGACTGTCAAATCCGACGAGTCCCAAAGAGTTATTAGTTTCTCACTGTCGATGGTCATATGTCTGTCGCATGCCTGAGCCTCTCCTACCTTATTTGTGATGAGTTATGTACCTGGTGGGTTTCATCTCAACCGGCTAATTGTACCCATTTATACTACTGGATGTTTATGCTGGAGGAGTATTAGGTTTGCACTAAGCCACTGGATGCTACAAGACCCCCCCTGCCTAGGGATTCAAGTGGGTGGCTTTTTTTACTCGTCCGCATTGAAAAGGCTGTGGATATTTGGCCCCTGCTCTGGAATTAACTCAGCTGTGGGTAATTGTTTATCTTGTTTGCATTCAATTTAGAATTGTATACGCAAAGAGGTGGTTCTCGCGGGTGACGATGACGTAATCCAACAGAATCGTCTTTTGTAAGCGAGTAATTTAGGGAATTACACCGTGAGACCAGAATAAGGCCTAAATTTGTGTGATGGCATCAAAGGTTGAGGAAGGGAGACTGAGGCTGAGTTTAGATTCTTCATGGCACCTATAATTAAGTGGGCAACACACTCGTTTGCTAAACAGACAGACAGTAATGATTACAGGTATATCCCTTTCTGGTTGCATAATTGGTGCCCACCGCATGCTCTGAGAGATGTGCAACTTAAGTCAGAATCATATCAAAAGAAATACTGCATGTACAGGTCATTCGGTTTGACAACCGTTTCAAGCGATGAAAAGCTTTAAAAACTTATTTTTTAAACCCTGCAATTTAAGCCTCCATTAGCAGCAGATTTCTTTACACATTTGACCAAGACGTCTCCCTAGGTGACCAGAATTCCCACTTTTAGCTAAAAGTGTAGGAATTTGGGGAAGGGAAACCAAAAATGACAGGAACCCACAACCATTTACTCCACTGGTTATCTGTTAGGGCCTTTAAACAAGTGTGGTTTGGGTACATATTGGTGTAGAGCAGGGGCAATTCTAGGATTTTTTTTAAGGTGGGGGAGCCAATGATATTTTTGAATTGGTGAGTGACAGCAAAGGGGCACCCTGCAGGAAAATGAGCTTTCTGCTTGGGCCAGTGCCTCTGTGACTCCGCCCCCTGTATACGTCCCTGGCATAGAGGTTAGCTGGATCTTCAAAGGATCAGACCTCCCCTCAGTATAGGCACACGCCAGATTCCCCCCCCCCCCCCCACAAGAGGACCCCTCCTGCGTGAGACTCTGACTGTGTGAAACACAAGAACGGAAATGGAGAGCGCACCAGGATATGGTTCCTGGATTCTTCCAATGATCCGAGGTAGCCAAGCAATTAAGGGACAAGGACTCATAACCTAAAGTCTGAACTCTGTTATCATACCTATTGACCAGCACATAATCTGCATGGTTCCTGCAAAACCTCTGGTTAAAACTGCTAATTGGTTTAAATAAAAGGCAGCTGAATACAGTTAGTTGCAGAATCTATGTTTAAAAAGTGAGTAGGTGCCTAACAAGGCTGCCACACAGGTGTCATATGCGTCTTTAAAGCCTCATAAAAGTGTCTTTTCCACACAACGTCCAGTAATTTTAACAGCCCAGTATTTTCATTTGCATAAGACGTTCTCATTATGGCTTCCACGTTGGTAACAATATATTTTGGGGGGAAAAAAATTTAAAGATGCCCTTGTCTTAGGATCTGTACTGGCTGTAATGGGCACCTTATGGACGTGACCCCAGACTCGGTCATGGCAGAGCAGGAATTGTGGGAGAGCGGGGTGGGGGGTGGTGGATTTGTCCTCGAACGTTATCTGCGGTATCTCGAAGAACAAAGAACCAGTAAAAAATGACACCAATCCAGTCAGATTCCCCAGCAGGCAGAGGATTTCGCTCAGAGGCTTTTCTGTAGTTATAAGGTACTTTTTATCTCTGCCAATCAGCTTTGCAAAAGGGCAAAAGTCCACCCGCCCGTAAAGGCTAATCCTAAACCTAACCCCCCCCCCCCCCGAGTCACGCACCCAACATGCAACAAGTGAATTCCATTGCAGGGGACTCACACACGCACACACATACACACACACACACATGCAGGTGCTCCCTATTGCAAAGTGAAATCCCACCGGCATTAGTCGTGTCTAAAAAAAAAAAAAAAAAAGCTTGCCTGTTAGCCTCGCTCACCCGCTGAGCGTTTTCCCCTCCCGGCTCGGGAATTAGGCTGAGTAAACTTCACCGCAGGCGTACCCCCCCCGTGCCAGTTTAGGGAGAACATTCAAATCTCTGTGCCGACCTAATTATTCATTTTGCTCGAGAGAAACTTACCTGGAACCGACCCCTGGAACCCGCTCGTGGATCTCTCCGCGGGATTGGTTAATGTGTCCATTCAACTGTTTTTTTTTTCTTTTCTCCTCCGTCGCGCTGTGGAATAGCATGATCCTCAACCAAGGCACATTGTGTGGCACCCTTGTGCGAAACGACTCACCATTTTTGCCATGTTCTCCTGTAGCAATTCAGGTTGTGGAACCTTTTGATCAAGGGCTCTACATGCAAAGAGCGCCCCCATCAGCATGTCCTTGTTCTTACGAGCCTGCTGGTTCCTCGCACATGCCTACTAAGATCTTTGTCATGCCCGTGTTTCAGTTCTGGGAGTAAGAACAAGGCCAAGCCATGGCCAGTCACTTGGTTTCACACCTTTCCTGGATGTTCCACAGCTAAAGATCCTCCTGCGGGGCAGAGCTATGGGGACTCAGGTTCTAGAGAAGTATGAGAAGGTCCTAGACGATGGGCCACGAGGGTCGTTTGGATCCATTGAAGGTCGTGATACATCCGAGCTCCTTGCTGGAAGATCTCCTTCACAGATCGGTCCCACTGCTGTTACCGTTGGCAGGAATAAGCGCCGTCGTGCGTGACAGCGAAGCGGGAAGTGGCGCCGAAGCGCATACTTTCCCGTCGAGGTGAAAAGTAGGAATCGCGGATTTGCTCACCACGAGAAAGGATCTTAAAGGGATTCTCAGAGCGCCTCTGCACTGTCGGTTCCCGGTGGAGTGACAGACACTGCTCGCAACTTCACAGCTGATGCCGCCCCCAAAGGGGCGTTAGTACATGTGCGTGCCATGAACAAGGAGACCTTTAGTCATCTTGAACAGGGTGGAGGGCATAAGAGGGGCCTTCATTTGCTAATGATATGTTTTCAATTAGCATGTGATAGGGGAGGGGGCACTCCTGGGGCCAATCAGCTTCCAGTGGGGGGTGGACCTGAAGTAAAGGGGGTGGGAGGTGATGGAGTACAGGAATATGGAGTACATAAACAGGGTCACTCCCTCCTTGCTCAATTGATTGACATGATGGCAACTAATGTTCTCCCTAATCCCCCCTCCCAATACACAAGGTAATGCTTCTGGCCCAGTCCCTCTGATTTCTCTTAACAAGCGTCACCAGGGGTCATTGCAGTTTGACACCCCCCTCCAATCATAACTTTTCAGTTGCAAGCGTTTCTTGCCCCCTGCTACGCGCATCCCACGTTTTCCCGCGCGACTCGCCGCGGGCGCCCTCCTTGTTTCATAGGTACTCGTGCCGACACTCTTGATTCCGCTGCAGACATAATGACGCTGCGCTCAGGGTGGCCGTTCGATGGCGTTATTACCGCCGTAAAGAGCCAAGGGCCTCAGGAGGGAATCCCAGGTACCGTCCTCTGTAAATGTCCATATAGCTCATCATTTATTAAAACGGGCCCCTGGGAAGGGTGATTATGCTGGGAAAATGGCTCATCCCTGTACTCAAGAGTTCAATCCTCTGAGACATCGCTGGCAGGCGCACAGGAAGGCGGATGAAATCATGTGACGAGCCTGTTTCCTCATTCCACCTTTACATTATCCCAATGGCTGATCTGGAACATGCAACGCCGTCATCCTGCGATGGACCCGACGTCATTTTTAGATTTTCTGTGTCTCGTATGATTTTGCTCCCCTCCACCATTCTGTTGAAACCATCTTTACCTTCGTCGCCAAATATGGTCACTGTTCGTTCATCCCGTCCTTGTGTCACACGTGTGCATTTGCCGTCCCGCCAGAGTGACACGACCGCATCGTGGTGGTACGGTGGGGGACGTGGGAGGAGAAGCCGGAGCGAGAGGAGGCTTCCTATCTGGATGTCAGGAACATCTACAGTCCAGTAAAGTGCAGAAGGAACATTTCAGGGAACATCATGTCATCACTCTATATTTTATAATATATACACACAAACACACACACACACACACACACACACACACACACACACACACACACACATATATATATATATATATATATATATATATAAGTATATAATATAAAACTATACAAAAAGTTCTATTTGTTTATCTTTCCATGCTTATTCACAGATATAATTCATATCCAGTGACCTCCAGGTTCCCAGAGCTGATGGGCCCAGCCCAGACTGGCGCTGATCTCTCTGCTTTTCCCAGGCTAGTTCTCAGGACCTGACGAGTGCGGAAATCCTCCCAGTGCTGACAGTACCCACGCTCATCTCGCGCTTTACTTCTCCCCTGGGGGTATGTTTTCGTTGGCTGTGGGACTTCAAACTGGCCTAACTTATACCAAACAAGGAAGGCTTCACTACCGGAACTTAACCATGGTCCCTGCTGTGGTTCTGAACTGGTTTGGTTCCCTGTCCACATCTACTTGAGGGTTGGAGCCAGCATGAGGAGCTGGACTGCCGTCAGGTTCATAACCGATAATCACGATGATATTGAGGTGGGGAGGGGGCATTGTTTATATCTCCTTTTTTACACGCCAGTGTTCCTCATCTTTTAAAATGTATGTAACGGAAGCAGGAACTCAAACTGCTATGTCGCCCCCTACTGTCCAAAAAATGAATTAAGTACACATGCAGTAACAAAAAATTAAGACCTCACTGTGATCGGGAACTACCACTCTCTCCCTCTCCCTCTCTTCACTGCCCCCACTGCAGGGTGATCGCTCCCGATCCATGTCCGCCCCCCCTCCCCGGCCTAATTGAGCCCTCCCTTCTCACATCCATTCAGGGGCCACACAAAGCAGCCCTTTGCTTCCCCGAGGTTGCTACGATACGGCCATGGCGACTGGAAGCGCTTGGTGGTTCTTCGGCAAAGGGGGGTGGGGGGCAGACTGGCAGAATGTTAACTGAAACAAAACAGAGAGAATGAAAACAGATAAATATACATTCCGCTAGGGAGGACAGGGCGAGAGAGGCACGCTTGATTTAATTAGGCTGTTTGCTTCTGCGGCTTCCCTCTGTCGCGCTCACAGTGGGTGGGGCGTTTGGTTCTGAGGGGGAGGCTGAAGTTTAATTTCCCTCCATTTAAAACGCACCCCCCCATCTTATTTTCTACAAAAGGCCCAGATGAAAAGAACGAATGAATCAGCACACGTCAGCAGCAGTGGGCAAACCTGTGGAAACTCAAAAACGTTTCGATCGGGAAAGCATCATCAATAGGGCGGACCGGAATGTTCTAGAAAGTAAAGTGCCAGTTTAGCCAAACGGGCCGGTGTTGCATAATCGGCACGACACAGATTCATGACCTGTCAGGTAGCTCAGCTGCCCTATGAAGTCTTTTGTTTGTCTTCTTTCCTTCCGTAATTCACCTCAGTGGATTCATTTTAAATTATAATGTCACCTTCAGCGTGGGGCGCCACTGCGTAAGTGGAGTGAGTCACGCACGGGCTGGGAGAAGTAAGCCCTTGATCAAGGTCTGCTGTAGAAAGGAGTGACCTTCCTTACAATTTGACCATCCACCCGCCCCATGACATTCCCATCCCAAAACCCCTTTTCAGCAGCAGATTTGAAAACGCAAGAGTTTACATTTGCACGTTGTAAACACCTGCTGCTTTTCACATGCCGTGTGGAATAATCTGAAAATCCATTACTTCTGGCTTTTACGTTTCTTTTCAATAACCTTGTATAATTTAGTGCCCTCTATTCATCAGTTTTATAGGAGTTTTAAAGAGATTGGACAATCATTTTTGTACGTAGGTTGTAGATGTCTCATCGTGTTTTTGTGAAATTCGCACGTAAAAAAACTCTGACACTAGACTGACTGATTCCTGTAACACTGTTTAAGTGGGATAAATGTAAACTTGAGGTTAAGTTATTGAATTTTTTATGCTTCGCACGAGAGAGTCAAGAATGACCTGGGAAGCCAGTCACCGATTATAGATCAGCGGGTTGCAGTGGTTTCTCTGTGTATGTGAGCATGACTGCAGCACTTCCAGCAGCCAAGAGTTACCCCTCATGAGGGTATGACAGTTTCTGCCCCAACTGCCGGCAGTGCGAGCATCCCCATGAGAAAATGGTAATAGAAACAATATGACCTAAAGATGATATTATTTCATTATGCGGTATACTACCCATCCATCCATTTTCTGAAACCACTTAATCCCAACTGAGGTTGCGGGGGGGACCGGAGCCTATCCCGGGAACAATGGGCACAGGCAGGAACCAACACTGGGCCGTTGCCAACACACCGCAGGGCGCACGCACTCACACAACTACAGGGCCTATCCAGACTCACCAATCAACCTGTCCTCCACACTTTTGGACCGTGGGAGGAAACTGGAGCCACCGGTGGAGACCCACATGAACACAAGGAGACCGTGTGAACTCCATACAGAAAGGACCCGGGACAGAACCCAGGACCTTCATGGCGTGAGGCAGCAGTGCTAACCACTGCGCGACCGCACCGTCCTACAGTATACTATACATATGATAATTTTTGCATATAAAATAAAGGGTCAGTTGGGAATGATCATGGTTGTAAGTCGACGACGACCTGTATAGCTTCACAGTGGCAAGAAATAGTGAGTCTCTGGGCCCACAGTGCAACATACATTAAACACGGATGGAGGAAGGTTTTCACAGTATTTAAAGTGCAAAGCACAGGACAGTGCGAAACGGGGGACCCAGAAATCAGGGTTTTATATATATAAAGTGCAATGTGGGTCTAAGCATTAAATAATACAGCAGTAGCATAAATATAGTGGCTGAAAACTAACAATAAATAGATAAATAATAATATACTGAAGCGAGTAGTGCCTGTGTTAGTGAAGTTTTGGAGCTAATCTGAAATAGAACGTGATCAAATAAAACAAGCAGGTGAAAATTAATAATGGAAATCATAACTGTTACATTTCACATGACACACTTCCATTCAGATAAATAAATGGCAACAAGTCATTACCAATAGTACCAACACACACACAGCTGTGTGGAACAGGTGAGAGTGAAAGGTGCAGATTACGGCACTTAAGAAGAAATGTGGTATGAAAATAAGCGCGAGGATGCTACTTGACGGGAGATTCATCTTTGAAGCTTATCTATAGCGGGCAAATATGAAGCCTTGCACGAGCTGCTGTATTATCTTGGTGAATACCATGGTGCAAAATGGCCCTAATGAAATTAGGAATGTTTGGCTTTCTGACAAATGGCCGATCCGTGGGCTTTACATTCCACACAAGAGGCAGAGGTAACGGGGCAGGGTCGGGCCTCAGTGTCTGACCATGCAAGGGAGCCCCCCCCTCACCACCCACACGTCTAGGGTTGAAAAACTGTTAACGAGCATCAGTAAATCATGTGTGTCCTTCCTCCACCTCCTGGCTCCTCCTGCTCCATCTCTGCAGCCCTGAATGGAATTCTGCTGAGTGTTTGCTCTCCTCCACCTCGCACAGGGGGCCAATCCGCGGACCGTGACAGGAGCCGCACCAGATCGGGGCCCTGGCGCTTAACTCAATGGATTCGGCCCTTAATGTTCGTCCCCCCTCCCCGGCGTTTCACCAACACGTAAAGATTCACTTTCGCTAAACTTTTTCGCTTCGGGTTTTTCGAAGGTGATGCGATTTGACGGGGGTCTGTGAAGGACCGACTGCTTTTTCACCTCCTTCTCCTTTCCAGTTCTCTTTTAGTGTAATGACTCGCTCCCGCGCGGTTTGGCGCGCAGACGGAGGTGATGCCTTTTTCATGAGCTGCTATCAGCCTCCAGCCTCCTGATTGGCCGGAACCTATCGGCCTCCCGTCCCCTTTGTTGACTGGCCAGAGCTCATCGGCCTCCCATCGCCTTTTGTGATTGGCTAGAAGCCATCAGTCTCCCATCCTCTTTTTTTTTAAAATTAATTGTGGTTTTGTGTTCTTGCCCAGCATTTCACCCCCCGTTCCTGAGCTCTAACTTTCCGTCTGGTGTGCCATGTGGTACATATTAAAGAGCACCTTTGACAGTGACTGTAGTCACGTGTGAATAATTAGGAACATTTGTGTGAAAGAAAATGAGGGAATCTGGGCCGTTGGGAATGCCAAGTCATGACGGGGAGGGGAGGGGAGGGGGATCAGCTGGCTGGCGGGGGATGGAGCTTCCCTGGGACATCAATCGATCAGTTTTCAAACCTGGTAAGGAGCACAGGCCAGTCGGCTGATTAACCTAGCAATCTCTCTTTGTTTTCTGTGCTGATTAACCAATTGTCCAATTAACTGACCAAATGCTTAGTGCACTCCATGGCAATCGACCAATCAGTTAATTAACTGATTGATCCCTCAGCCAATCGGTTAACAGGTCAGACAATAAAGCATCCCAGTTACCCCAGGTTAATTTATCCAGCAGTGTATAAACGCGCATGGTGATTAGTGACGCCAAAAACAGGATTGAGATTCAGGAAAACAGCCCTAGCTGGCCGAACTCAAAACCACGAGGCAGCTACACTCACAGCCGCGGGCTCCCAGAGCCGCGTCACAGTGGCAAACCGGCTGTCAAAGTGGCAGAGTCCATCTGGGGAAGGGGAATCACAACCGCTGACCGCAGTACACACACACACACACACACACACCATGCCTACACTGCCAGATTCCACCATCTGCATCATGAAACGACGGGCTTTTCAGGAATGCCGACTCACCGCAGGCTTTACCTCATTTGTACGGCTGCAAGCCTAACCGAGTCTATTTGCGGGAAATACCCCACCCAAGGATGCTATGGCTGAAGCCATTGAGCCATGTCCTCACCTACTCCACCACCAACTGCCCTGGGCCGGGGGGTCCTTCATGACCCCTCTTCTGGGGTGGCTACTAGGATGCCTGACACAAATGAAGGCTCACT
>JAODLD010000125.1:32099-46255 GCA_026781065.1 Mormyrops boulengeri
CCCCCCCCCCCCCCCCCCCCCCCCCCCCCCCCCCCCCCCCCCCCCCCCCCCCCCCCCCGCGCCGGCCCGGCCCCCCCCCCCACCGCCCGCCACCCGGCACGACACCTGGTTTTGAGGTTCTCCTGGCACCCCCCGAGCCCCCCCAGCTGCATCATGGGATCACAGTGAAAAGCGGCCGCGCAGCCAGGCAGAGCAGTGCTCAGCCAAACCGTCAGGCCTATTCCTTGTTAGCTTTACCTTCTGTTAGTGAGGAGATTGATAAACGTAACAAGCGGCAGACGGGCAGGACGCCATACCCCATGACGGCACCCTCCCCGCTCCTCAGACTGATTTAGCCCCAAAACAGACCAGCAGAAGGGTCTGTTTACCGTGGAGTTATCGCATGAGTCATCCTCACTTACCGCTCGATGAGCCCCCACTAGAGCAAGAACTGGATTGTGTGTGTGTGTGTGTGTCTGTGGGGGGTTTGATTCACCATTTTGGAGGCTCTGTCCGTCGCTACGCATCCGTTCTAGACGTTCGCAGATGCATCTGTTTACATTTCTCCTCTTCCAGAACAGAACACAGCCAGACCGACTCGTGATGGGGGGGTGGGGGGGGGGTTGTCTGATCACGCCTGTTGGGGTTGTAAATGGTGCAGCGTGGTGCAGACGCCCTTTATGGATAAAAACATACAACTGGTCAGTCTCTGAAGCAACCGGGTGTTAGTCGAGGACCCAACAGTGAAATCACTCGGCAGACCTTGGGATTGGAACCAGCGACCTTCTGGCAGAGTCCTAACCCACTGAGTCGCACAGAAAAGTGATCAAACCAATCCCACAAACTACAGATCTTGCACCATAAAACGCCCCAGAAAAATCACGACGCCAAACTCTTCATTTGTCAAATTTTACCTTCCTAATAATGCAGAGAGTCGGCGAGGCTGTAAAGCCCATGTCCTACATGACGAATGCGTTCATAAACCTTTGCCTGATCGGATCGTTCTTTTTCCTGCGTGGCCCTGAGAGGCGTAGCTCAGACCCTCGGAATGGCTGTAAATAACGCAGGTTGGTGATGAGGTCATTTTTAAAACGTTTCCTTGCAGTTTGTTGGTTTCAGTGGATGCAGTGGATGCAGTGGATGCAGTGCCACGGGTGTGCAGATGTATATGCGTTTGTTTGTTTGTTTTCTAGCCCATCGGTCCGTCCTTACTACCTTATGAATCGCTGTCCTTGGGATACAGGTCTGTGTATAGATATGCAGGTGTGGCATCCTTTGTGGCTGGGTTGAGATTTAAAAAATATTAACATGAGGTATGTGGTTGGAAATCAAATAATAGTAGCAATATTATTAATGGGAGTTTAACCAAATTTCAAAGTGAATTTCATTGTCATTAATTCCATTAATTTTAAATGTCGTTTGATGTCTCATAGTTCAATGATAAGCATGTATTATACTAAGCAATACACTGGGGAATATAATGAAACGCATTAGGCAATGGCGTTTCCACTGGAATTTATTGGAATTTTGAATTATCAAAAGCCACCTGCTCCAGTTTACACCGAGTTAGAATAGCATAAATGGATCTGGGAGTAAACTGGTTTGTGAGTGAGTTTATTTTAGAATTAGAATTCTGGTGTTGGAACTGGATTGATCTCTGACCTCTAGGACAAGTTGCAGGTCTCGTCGCTACTCTGACCAAGAAAACATGAATGGAAGGTGAATGGATGGAACTGGAGTGAAACTGGTTTGTGAGATTGTGTTGGAATTAAAATTTTGATGGTGAAACAGAAGTGAACTGAGGGAATTGATGTGACAGAGGAGCTCTACTGGGTCTATACTGAGAACTACTGTTTGGCTTCCGGATATCTCAGCTGATACCACTCACACACCTGTCAGGTCGCTCCCGTCACCGAGCAAATCTGAAGCAGCAGCATGAAGACATGCGTACTACACACACCAAAGCAGAGTGGTTGTCATGGTTCCCCTGCACATCCACTCACAGGTTCCTCGTACTATGACAATGTGCGGCCGCTCGCCTACCCGGACTCGGACGCCGTGCTCATCTGCTTTGACATCAGCCGGCCAGAGACCCTGGACAGCGTGCTGAAAAAGGTGAGCACTCTCCTGACCCCCCTGCGCATGAAACAGCCAATCACAAGAGCCCCAACCCCCACGGGTCCATCCAGTATTGCATGATGGATTGATGAGGTCAACGAACAGTCACGCTCTATAGCTACTCCCAATCGCCGAAATATTTTAAAAGTACAGTGAATTTGTAGGTTTGAAAATACACTTTACTGCATACAGTGATATTCTATGATATACTGTATATAAACTTTATCCACTGATTATTTTGTATTATTTACTGAAAGCATAAATTAGCTAGGACATTAAAGGTTTTTTTTTTTGTCACATCTCACCAAAGTAAATATAGTCGAAGCAGTAAAGACATATAAAGAAACAATATTATAATTATATATGGAAGAGAGAGTGATACCGAAAAAATGTCTAGAGATGTGCAATACAGTTCAAATAAAGTGCAAGATGCATAAAACAGGAGTAAATGTTAAATTATAACTGTCGATCAAGTATTCAGTAAACTGATGGTTTGAGGATATTTCAGACAGTCTTCACAACACAGGAATATATATACACACACGCACACACAGACCTGTACTCCATATCTTTGTGGGGACCATCCATTCATTTCTATGGCCAAAACCATAATCCTAGCAATGACGACCTGAACCCCTAACCAGCCCTGACCTTAACCATAAGTAACTAAACAAAATACAAGACTTTTGGCTTTTTTAGTTTTTTGATTGTAGTCACAGATTTTTATCATAAAATTGTATTTCCCCTTGTGGGGACATTTGGTCCCGACAATGTCATATACACTTGGACCACACACATACATATGAACACCCCCAAAGCTGGTCTGAGCCACAATCAGTATCGACTCGTCCTTTGGATCCGGCCTTCGCGGCCCATGGGCAGCTCCAGGGCCCCAGGGGGCGGGATTGTGTGACATTGCAACGGGCGATTAGCCCCAGCGGCCCTGTTAAACGGGTTCCCGGAGGGGGGGCCTACAGCTCACCTCTCGCCGTCCACCTCATGTCCTGTGTGCTGAGGACATGTTGGTGGCCCGAACGTCTTCACGCCTGACGCGGATCCCTGCGCCTGACGCGGATCCCTGCGCCTGACCCGGATCCCTGCGCCTGACCCGGATCCCTGCGCCTGACCCGGATCCCTGTGGAAACGTGCTGTACGATGCCGAAAATGGGCGCATTGCAAATGAACGGTTCACTGAGGGATAGATAAAGTAAAGCCAGACATTGTGGAAAACGGAAGGTAGATCTTAAAATTTGTTGTCTGATGATGAAGTGATCCTTTATTTGACATATGCACAAGTGCACTGTAATGCTTCTTTCCACATATCCCACCTTGTTGTCTTTTGAGAGACACACAAATACAGCTGACAGCGAAGCCTGGGATCTAAGCTCAGGCCATTATTAGGGGGGGTTAAGGGCCTTGCAGACATGAAACTACTCTGCAGAGAGCCATAAAACACCTCCCTAAACTTTTATTGATCCCAGGGGGAGAGTGTATTGACCACAAAGGGACTCAAACCCTCAATCTTCTGATCTGAAGTCAGATGCCTTATCCATTAGGCCATGCGCTCCTTCTTATAGGAAGTCAGTCTGCAGTCAGCCAAGACATTTATGTTCTTGTTTGGGAGCAGTATGAAGTATGTAGGATTGGCGCAGTGGTGAAGATATGTTTAGGTTGAGCCCCCGTACTGCTATTACGTGGTGTCTCCAAGCGGTTCCCAGAAGCGGGTTCCCATCCGCGTCTCTAACCCACGTGTTCCAGTTCATTCCGCGTCACTGCCCTTTTGAAGCCAGGTCTACGCTCCCCACCAGCTGCCCCATGACGTCCTTAGCGGTTAGTGGTTAACTGAGCCAGAAGCCCCGCCCACCTTGTGGACCGACTCTTCAATTCCGGGCCGACCTTCCCGTGTGCTTCCAGGGAAAACCCGGGGCAGAAAACAGACATGTTTTTGTTCCCAGGGAGAAGCTTTTCAGTTGGACTACATCCCAAGAGAGGGCACCACGAATTCCAACCTCAATGCCTGATAATCCCCTTCTCGATATGGGGGAAAAAAAACACACACACTTGCACCGTGAGGTCTGCGAATTAGGCTCTCGACCCCATGAACTACTCTGATAAGTAGGTCAGCAGCTGGCTTGTAGCCTGACTGCGAGAATGGAGGGGGAGTTAGCTTCTGTGGGAAGACCGGCTGTCGTACATCCACATAATGTATCTCTGTGCACAGAAGAGGATGAAGATCATGCCAGAGACTGAGAGCGTGTGTATTTTTTCTGGGCAGAGAGTAGACATGCAGTCAGCAACTGATCTGTGCTATAACATTTCATGCTCAGACTTCCTTGCCACACAGACAAGGCTCCTTGTGAATCTCTGTCCGCCTGGGACAAAAGACGTGTGGGAAATGAGGAAGGAGGCTGTCTTCCTCTTCTCAAGCAAGCCTTCCCAGCAGGACTTGGCCCTCGATAACGGTTCTTTAGCTGCACCCCGCTCTGAAATGTATTATTATGATTTACATCATCCCATTGACCTTGCACTGAGTTCAGTTATAACTGGAGTTGGTGAGGTTACCTTACTCAGGGCACTGCTGTGGGGCACGTCTTGGGACTTGAACTGTCCTTAAGCACCATATTAATCCCCCTGCTCCCAGCCACTGGTTGTTAGGGATCTGGGGGGGAGGCAGGAGCCAAAGTCCAGTGTCCGGGTCCTCTGCCGACTTCCTGTCGATTCTGCTCTGGTCCCCCTCTAAGATCCTCCAGGCCAGTCTCCTGTTCTTCTGCCGACTTCCTGTCGGTTTTGCTGCACCCCCTGACACGCCAGGATGAGCACTAGCCACATTCCCGTCGCAGACGTCGTGCACTCCGGTGGCACACGGGGCAGCCTGGAAACCGCAGATCCCCCATGTGACGGAAACGCAGCGCTCGCTTTGTCGCCCACATGCCAAATCATCACTCTGTGACAGGAACGTTGCCAAACAATGAACAAAGTGGTGTAAAAGAACTTGCCGTGTGTTCCGGAGGTAAGACCACAATGGGACCGCAACAGGAGGTGGGACCACAAGCAATCCAGATGGAGGAGATCCAGTTGGAAACAAAAAATCCCCAACAAGGTTTTGCAGAAATCAGAGTAAGGGCAGCCTCATATTTCACACAGGGGAAGTAAATACAGTCATTATCTGAAGGCTCCATTAAATCGACAGTCACTCAGTACACACCTGAAGAGTTATTTTAAATAATAGTCATCAGATAATGTAAGTCAGTTAGTTAATGGGCACACAGATATAAAAACGTCTCCATGTTAACCAGCTCTACAGGCCGGCCGGCCATCCTTCCTAAAAAAAAATAGCAGGCAGGAGGCTACAGGTCATGGATGAGATATTTTAGCACAGAGCACATATGGATTAATGTCCTGTTTTCTTTGGATTGCTCCTGAGCTCTCGGCAGCAATAATCTGACCCAAAAAAAAAGAGGTCAAATTCTTGGAGTGTTGATACATGTTCCTTCAGGAAGGCTTCAACTCTCCTGGAGTATCAGAGGTTCTGGATGACACAGTAGCCGCATTCTGTATTGTGATGTACGCCTTGCATTTTCCTAAAGTCTGTTTGACACTGTTAAATGCAGGTCTGTGATTTGTCCTCCTTTGTGCACAGTGGCAGGGCGAGACCCAAGAGTTCTGCCCCAATGCCAAGGTGGTGCTGGTGGGCTGCAAGCTGGACATGCGGACGGACGTGAACACACTGCGGGAGCTGTCCAAGCAGAGGCTCATCCCTGTCACCCACGAGCAGGTCAGGGGCCTTTTATTTTATTATTATTATTAATTTCTCTCTCTCTCTCTCTCTCTGCTTTCCAAAAATGGCCCCATCAGCTTGGCTTGAAAGAGTGACAGTTAAAGTGAGCAATCAGGGCCCTTGGTAGGCGGGACTTCTTGTCAGTCATCCAGTAGCAAATGAGCATTAACTCCAACGTCCCTAACTTTTGCATATGTCAGAGTGAAAACACAATCTCCTACTAGACAGACTTCCAGTGAGATTTATTAAATCAAAGCAGGAACAATAAGGCAGACCAGACTAAACTATTTTCTTTCCAAGTTTTGTGGCTCCACTGCACCCACGTTGGAGGACAATTCCATTGTAAACATGCCCGTCACGGCTTCTTTGGCTGGGAAGCCCTACATGGTTTCAGATATGATTTGCCATACGATTTCTCAAAATTTCTGCTAGGATTTAGGCCTTTTCAGTTCGATTCAGTCTCAAGCACTCTCATCACTTAACTTTTTAATGCCTTAAACATCGTCTTTTCATCAAGGACCACACGAAACACATTGCTGAGGCCTGCTTACACAAACAAGCATGGGTGTCCATTGAAAACGCCAGTCCAGAAACTGTAATGCTCCTTTCTGATCACCCAGCCATGCCAGAGGAAACAATAAGGATTTATTTCCAAAACTTAATTTAAATATCCTTTGCTAATATCCCAAATTTTTGGAGACAGAGAAATAAGCAGGAAATGGGACTGTGATGTGAAAAGTACCTCCTTATCACCCGCTGACACTCCCCTGAGCGACGGTGACTGGTGCCCAAATCCATGAATTTTAATCAGCTTTTCGTGCGCTAGCTCTCTATCCTGACCGGGAGCGAGTCAAGGCAGGCAGCCTCCACTAAAAATCCTTAAAGACAAAAGGACCCCTTTGAATCGCCAGCCAGTCAACTGACTGGACATGAGCTGGGAAACGGTAAACATGGCGAATGGGAGGGTGGGGGCCTGGTCACAGAGGACCACTTCTGTTCCATTTCCCCATGTTTCACGAGACTTATGACAGACGTGTCACAGATACCCTTAATAAAGACTCACTGGCGCCCTCCGTAGGCTAACTTAAGACGGAGGTTAAATCACAGCTCCTTTTAATTTCTTTTAAAGAAAAAATGTCTTTTCCATTTTTGTAATTAGGTTTATCACTTAATGCAGCACACAGTAATCATTACTGCAGGCATAAAGACACTTTTAAAAGTGTTTTGACGAAAAACGACATTAACGTAAAACAAATTAGAATGTATCACAAAGCTGCAGCTAATTGTACGCAGTCTTGTACCACCTGGGGTTTAATTCCACTGGTTTTTTTTAATAGCGTGATTACCCAAACTCCTTCATGGTCACCTCCCGCTACAGATCGTCTGTCACTTTAGGACAAACAGTGCATAAATCTCTTTAATGGGGGGGGCGGACAGTTATGGAGTACTCTTAGGATCAAATGAGCGTGTGGGTAGGAACAGAACTTGCAGAGGTTAATCGTCAGCATTCCTTAACGATGTTGTTAACGGCAGGCTGCCGGGCGGCATCGGCGGACCCACACGTTATCGCATTTCAACTGCACTCACAAGCGATTCATTTCTGAGGTAATTTAAATTCAGCAAATTAAGCTGAACCAACTCTGTGATTCTGTTTTACTTGTTAAACGAAATAAAAATGGAGAGTCAATAATAATTCCCCTGACCTTAAAACCTGCTGAGAATTTCATAGCCCCACCCAATCCGCATGTTTAAGACAAACCTATTTTCTTACTTAGCGTATTGGAAACACACGTGTCCCATCTGACATTTAAAGCGAGATGTGAGCATGACAGAAAATCAGATACTACATCCGGGGTCGGGTGTGATCTGGCATCAGGCGCACGACTTCTTCCTTGTTCTGGCAGGGGGGTTGATCGAAACGCCCCCCGAAATCGATCCCGGCAAATACTCCGCAAGCCTGCGTGGGATAACCGGATTTGTGCCCGGGTCTTACTCACAGGTTAAACCCTGAAGCGTCACCCCCAGTGATATCAGAGATATCCCACATTGTAAAACTGACTTTTTGGAGGTAATTGATATGCGTGGAGGAACAGCGTCTCTGGGGATCTGTGTGACAGGAAGGAGAACAATCCAGATGCCATTTCCCCCCAGTTCATTCATTCATCCATCTTCTATACCACTTGTCCCATCCTATCCTATCGAGCCAATCCCAATTCATTGATTTCTCATTAACAATTCATAATTTAGACAGTATTATTTTCACTGAGGGAAACCAGAAAAATCTAGTAGGCATGTTCTCAGACAATCCCTAGATACCCTAGACATGCTCACCACTTCTTTGTAGTACTGACTTTTGACACAGTTCACATCTTAACTTGAAACTTAGCAAAATATTTATTGGTACGCAAAAGAAAAGATTATATTTATCTACCCAGTTCTTGAGACCCCAAGACATTTTTCATCCTTCTCAGATCCCAGCACATCTGAACCAAACAACCAAGCAATCGAGAACAAAGAATACCTGGTACATTCTAAGGGTCTCGGAGGACTGAGTTGTAAGACACTTTATTAATCTGTTGAAAAGGAGGGAAGACATCCAAGAGAGACTCACAGCTCTGTTTGGGCTTCTGGAGAAACAGCTTCTGCAGTCTGTGTCTCAGCCTGCATGATGCCCCAACAATGTACCTTGATGACCTCCATCAGACTCCTAGCTGGAAATGAATCCATCCCAAGCCGCTTGGCTTTTTTTTACGGCCGTCCTCATCCTTGCTGCAATTGAGTTATTATTTTAATGAGGATCAGACCCCTCCATCAATAAAGCAGCCTTTGGTTTGTCTTTTTGCTGGTGAGACATTTCTGACCTACTGAAGTGGGATCTTTACATCTGAATACCTGTCAACAGTCATCGACCAGCAGTGGTACCAATTTCCACCTGGTCCACTTCTGATCCTGCAAGGTCAGAGAAATCTCTTTTTTTGGATCAGTTGAGGCATAAAGGCTGGAAGAGGAACTTCACTAAAGAACTTTATGGAGAATTGATGCCCCGTTGCACTTGCGTGGGGTCTTGATCTCGATTACAGTACTGGTTGCGTCATTTCACTAAAGTCAGGAGTATAGCGCCCCTGATCTTCACCCAGATCTTATTCAGGTGTCCATTTAATCATCTTGTCAAACAGACAGCAACCTCGACCAGCTGACTGTATATGGATGTATCCATTACATTGGGTCTTTGTCGTCTTCTGTCGTGAGTTTTGATCCGCAGTCCTGTTCTCCTTCCCGCACGGCAGTTCCCAACACAACACAGCCATCAGTTATAAATTTCACATAAGCGGCTGCTCATCAATCTGAATACTTCCTACCTTTTCTCATGTTATTTATATATTTTTTCTTAGCTTTTATTTGGAACATTGACGATGACTGAATATTTTAGATCAATCTAAAACTGAACTTTACATTAACAGTATTACAGTAGCATGGTATACTGTGATATGTTAGCTGCACCGCGGTATTTTGAAATGTCGATAGCAAAAATTAGATACCGCCCAAGCCTACGTCTACAGAGTTTAGGGGTCAGTGGGGCGAGACAGCTGTTCACAGCTGGCAGGGAACTGACCATGAATCAGCAAATGGGTCTGAGTCCACCCCTCTCTCCCTGTCTGACGGAGCTCCATCCCACATGACCTCCTCTAGCCGTTTGTGTCTCACCACCCAATAACAGGAGACAGGAGCCCATGGGTAAGGGAGTGTCATCCAATTCCTCCACGTCCCACGGCGAACACGGCCATGCAGGCAATGGTGGAGGATTATGGGATGTCTTCCTAATCGCTGCCGGAGAGAGAGCCTCCCTTTACGGAGACCATATGGTGCGACATTTCAAAATCTGGCTTCCTGCGACGAAAATCAACCTCATATAAAATTAACCCTTGTAAAATATCCCCATGCGTTTAATTACATGTAAAAATAGCAATTCCGTAAGGTTTATTTTTTTATATTCTTTTTGGATGATCGGTATTCCATCTGTGGAACCGTTGAAAGCTGCACTATTCATTATTATTAAATTGTCAACATGCAATTACTGCAGTGGCGGAACCGGGAGCCTGGCACATCTACTCGTTAACAAAAGGTCATCTCCGAAGTGCCGCTGTCATTTCTGATCAGTGGTGCCACGGTAACGCTGTAATTCGTCGGCTCGTTCCTGCCAAAGGTGTCACCGGTTCTGGTAGCTTATTTCCCACAAGTGATAGTTATCTGACAGTCCCATCCCAAGTCACCGAGGCCACCCCATCTCCTCCCCGTCCCAATTTCATGTTTATCCTTGTACACCTGTGTGCCCTGGCACGAGACACTTCTTAAAGTTTGAAATATTTTTATTTGTTTAGCACACACTTTTATCCAAAGAGATGTGCATTTATTATTTTTTTGTGAAGCAAGGGGCTTAAGGGCCTTGCTCAGGGTCCCAACGATGACATCACACTGCTGACTATGGGATTTGAACCAATGACCCTCTGATCACAGGGCATCCTTTTCCGCTGAGGCCACACACCTCTCATAATAACGTTGAGGTCCCTCAATAATCGTACTATTGTCTCAAGACTAACAAAAACTTCTTTATATTTAAAGACAAATTCTTTGATACTGCCTCCTTCAGAGAAAGTGCAGATGTATTTCAAGTAGTACTTATACAGTAAAACCCAACATATCACTGTCACGTTCATCACTGAATTTCATGACAGCGGGAATCTCTCTCCCTCAAACACAGAATTTCGGATTTTGAACGATATCTCTTCTTTTTTAAGGATAACAAAAGTCTACAGCCGGACAGTAAGATGCCAGACAGTTATGGACGTCTGATCTCCAAATCCTAAACTGGATCCTGTTACTGCATCCAATTAGCAATAACGTACACAGCAATAACGGCAGAGGAGTTTATGGAAATCAGGGCATTTCCTTGAGACATCTGCTCAGTGAATATTTGCTGGCTTCACAGATACTGGCATAACTTTTTGCCCATTTTGCAAGTCGAAACAAAAAGCCAGTATTGTAGCAGATTTACAGGAGAGGGAGAGAGGAAACGAAAGGAAAACCGAGAGAGGCATATCTTACTAAATTAACATTTCTGTG
This sequence comes from Mormyrops boulengeri, assembly GCA_026781065.1. Classification (NCBI taxonomy): domain Eukaryota; kingdom Metazoa; phylum Chordata; class Actinopteri; order Osteoglossiformes; family Mormyridae; genus Mormyrops; species Mormyrops boulengeri. The sequence continues at coordinate 43,096 of JAODLD010000125.1, forward strand.
CCTTCTTCCATAATGCAGAATTGTATTTACTGTAGCAGTTTGACATAGCGCCTGCACTTGATGCTTTCACTGTGAGGACTCTTTCTGCGGCTGATCTCTGACTGGTGTTTCCATTCCTCTCTCCGTCTGTCCCAGGGCAGCACACTGGCCCGGCAGATGGGCGCGGTGGCCTACGCAGAGTGCACCTCCAAGGTGTCCGAAAACAGCGTGCGAGACGTCTTCCACATTACCACATTGGCATCGGTGGGGCGCATCCACAAACCGCAGCTGAATCGCAGTGGCTCGCGCCGTGGCCTGAAGCGCGCCTCGCAGATGCCCGGCCGGACCGAGCACGCGGAAGGCACCCCGGGAATAAGGAAGGACCGCGCCAAGAGCTGCCTGCTCATGTAGTGCGCCCCCTTCAGGGAAAAAAAAAATAGACAGATATATGACAAATGAACTCTATTTATTGTTGTTCTGTTCGGGGTGCTGAGCTGTCAAATGCTTTTGGGTTTCGTTTGCAGAGTTTTTTTTTCTTCTTTATTTGTTATTGTTTACATTTTGTTCGATGGGATGAACTGGAGGTTTTGGAGAAAGTTCCTGGGAGGACCGGGAGAGAAAGATGGGGTGCTGGGATATTCCTCCCACTCGGGGGCCTCGGCGAGTCGCGAGGAAACGAGGAGCAGCAGGGAATATGCCAGAAGGCCGAATGCAATGAGTCAGAGGAGTCACAAGGGGGCGCTGGCGGTGGCCCAGGCATCTGTGCCTGATTCTGAGGGAATTTCAATTGTTTCAGAAAACAATTGAGAAAAATATATATAATTACAGCAGAAACATCAAAAACATGTTCAAATTCAACTTGTGAATTTTAAGAAAGCATGTTCAGTTGACATAAAAGGACTGCTAGTTTTGTAAGGGGGGGGGGGTTGAAATTCGATCCAAGACAATTTGTTGCTGATTCTCAAAACCACAAGTGCTTTCAAGATAAAGTCACTTTATGTGTGTCTTCTTATAATTTGTCACAGTTTTTCCTCTTCTTTTTGTTTGACATCACATTAATTAAATAGCTAAGACAATAATTTGTTACTGTTGTAAAGAACTTATATCAGACAGATACTATAAAAGCAAATGATAGGGCTGTTTTTCAGTATTTTCACTGTATCTGTGTGATGCTAAAAATAAACTTTGCTCTGCGACAGGGAAGCACATCTTATATTTAAGTTCCAGTGCAAAATATTTCATATACGGATTGTATCTAAACAAGCAGGCGTTCTTACCCATGCTGATGTGAATTATAGTTTCGTGATAATTCTTTAATTTCCTTTCTAACCCTACATGGTCCGTCCTTCATTGCTGTTCAGTGAATAGTTTCTCTCTCATTGACTGCCTCCAGGACGGACTTTAAAACTGTCTAAATATTCACAATTTTGCTGTTGGATTTGAAAGCATCCTTGCTAGTCGGATCGGCCTCCCATGCTTCGCCTACTGAGACCTGGCTGGTGTCACCATGGCAACCGCGGACTCCCTGTCACAGCCGCCACCTCCTGGTTGATGGGAGAGGCACGGCAGACTTTTACAAAGACGCGTGTGTATTTTCGGGAGGGTGATCTCCCCCGCAATTTAGGGGTGGGGTGACAGCTCACAGCACTGTCACACAGAATTGGCCATAAGTTTGCATGTCAACCTACGTGGGGGGGGGTGCGGGGGGCATGGTCAGTTGGGGAACCTCGCTGAGGTCACTGGAGCTGCAAAAGACTTCCACTCCTGGCTGGCAAGCTGGACCATCTCCATGGAAACAGCATACACAAATTTTAAAAAGGTGTCATGTGAAACAGACAGGCTGTGTACTGTATTCCAAGTGCAGGAAGTGGAAGGGGGCATGAATAGCATTGGCTGGAAGCTCAGGGTGGGAGGGGGCAGGATAATGATAAGCCCACTCTGTGGTTACTCTGTAGCCCCCCCCAGTGGGAGAACAAGCAGTGCCCCCCCCCCCAGGATGATCTGGGTGGAGACAGGTAAAAGCCAAGTGATCGGGAACGTGGCCACGTCTTAAACGCATCCCTCCCCAGGAAAGCGGCGAGGTTAATGGCCGGCCTTAGCAAGGAGCTGAGCATTTTAGTGAAGTCTCAATACCTACCCGGGGTGGGGGTCAGTGTGTGTTCATCAATTACTCCACTGCTACAATATTACTTACACAACATTCTCGGCAGGTACCTTTAACTAAAGCACATTTAATTTTATTCACTTGTACGACTGGATATTAAGTGAAGTGGGGCAGGGCAGCTACGTCACTGAATCGCGACAAGGGCGTAAGAGAAGAGCCACCTGCTGGCTCTTCGAGTGTACTACATCAATGACTGCAATGTCATTCATAATTTAATATCATCATATGATATTCCCCTCCCTGGCAAAACATCCTCCAAAGCATTGAGTACGATCGGCAAAGCTTGATTTGCAAAGCTCTCGGCGTGGGTCGGGCACCTGAGCTGTTAGGAAACACCAGCGTGAAGTTCTTAATGACAGCAGCGTATCAGAAGGTTGTACAACGGCAAGGCTGCGTGGGATAATCACACAGACCTCTTCACCCCAGCCGCCATCGAAATCTGCCAAGGTTACATAATCCTTTTAGAACTCAAGTGATATAAGTAAATCCTGTCCTGAATTCAGGTTGCATGAGCCACTTAAATCGAGTTGTGCCTTAAACTCCGGGGGGCTGGATAAGCTTCTGAGGATGTGGTCTTCTGCCCATTTCCACCACGTTACAGGAAGCGCAGCCAACAATTTCACACCGGGCCTTAATAATGCGCCGCACCTGCTGGCGCCACGTAGGGTCAAACGGTTAATTTTATGCTTGAGAGGCGAGAGAAGAGGATTGGTCAACAAGCGGAAAACTGGAAGGAGGGATATAGAGTAACACGTGTACGCCGTGGCAGTGTATGGGGTAGAATTTGGTGCCTGGGGCGGCGTTCTGAGCCAAAACGACACCAACCCCGCGAAGGAATCGCGGCATGGGGATCTGGGAATATCTTCAGGGCGCGGCGCCAAAACCTGGTGACCCCCCAATTTCCCATTTCCATCTGATTGCATCATCCCACCTTTCATTGAACAGTCTACTTCCTGTATGTCATCAGCTGCTTATAAACATCCGAAGGGCCCAAAGCTGCCCGTCGACGGGGAGAAC
>JAODLD010000125.1:62351-78665 GCA_026781065.1 Mormyrops boulengeri
GCTTTTATTTCAACACTTTTTTTTTACCCCTTTTTTGTGCCTTTTTTTGTTTTTTCTTTTTTTTTTAAAAAAAAAAAACCCTTGGGGGGGGGGGGGGGGGGGGGTCAGGGACAGGACTGAGAACCACTGTACTACAGGGAGCTAAGGAGAATTCCACTTGCACTTGGATAACACATAGAGGGATGTTCAAGAACATTTTACACCTCATAAAACGGTATTTATTGCCCGTTTTCTTCCCCTCAGTTCCAGGAACTCAACTGGCCCCTTCTCGTGTAACTTCCAAATAATCCATCTTATTGTCATGAGATCAACTTTCAGTGTGTTAGATCAAGAAAACAGATCAATGGCTTCTGCATGGCAAGTTATTCAACTATCCTTCCAGCTGGACCAGTTTGTACATCCCCTTCATTAATGGAAATATTGATCCAAAATACCCTCTAAAATGTCAGCGGTAGAGTTAATTGGATCTCCATTAAAGTGCGCCAGCCCCAGGACGTGCCATGGTGCCATCTAAAAGGTCTACACTGTCAGTCTAGCAACGTATCCAAAAAAATTCGAGATGGGTTCATACTTTTCTTCCCCTTCTGTTCTGTGGATGTTCACCAATGTGTTGGCCAGGCATCACTAATTGTCACCATGAAATCACCAGCAAATAATTGCATTCCACCAAAATTTGAGTGCCCTGGCTCAGGCTTTGAGCTTGGAAGATTTATTAGACCTTGACAGATTGGGTATCTGAAGATTGATGCTCTACATTGAGGTCTCAAGGGGATTGGAGCAGAGGCATCCTGGGTGTCAAGGCTAGGGTGGTAACATCTCAGTGGTCGCTGCATTGGAAACCCACACTTTGTAACTGCAAACCGTTCCTGTGTTCATTGAGGCTTCAAATTAAAGTCACGTCAAGATGAAAGTGAAACCTACCCACAGCCATTCAGCAGCCATTCATCTTTTCTTTTCGCTGCATTTGTTGGCTGACAAATCCCGGCCATCCACGTAGAGACAGGAACTCAGGCCTACGAGGCGTTCAAGCCCCTGCGATAAATTGGAAAAACTGGGAAGATGCGTTTTCCACCCACGTAGGTCAGTGTTTTTGACAAATGAAAATGCGGTCAGTTCAGCAGAAGGTGTCTGAAGACCCAGGAGCTTGTGCACGCTGAGAAACAGAAGGAGCAGCACTGGGCTAGTGGTGCTGTAACCATCAAAATGCAGACTCTCGTCAAAGTAAATGCTATCATCGGTTTGGTGCCAATTAGCGGTAAATGAATCCTGCCTAGGTGTCAACATCTTTGAAAATGGAGCCAGACGAGCAGTTGGTTATCTGAGGATAGAACGCTTAAGAACTTTAAATGTTCAACAGTAGTGATGTTGAGCTATGAGGGGTCAAGAGACATCTGGAAAAAATCTGCCACTGGCCAAGAAGCCAGGGCTACAGAGACCTCTTTAAACATAAGGCAGCCCTTCTCCCGCGCATGTCATTGCATCTACTGACTGATCTTGAGAACTGAGCTTTGCCCTGTACTATAATTGGGGTTGAAGTCGACTCCTACAAACTGGGAGAGGGCTTTAAGGCCTTAGGTGGGAACTTGGAGGAAGCATAGTTAAATGGAATTTGACATAATCTCACCAGACTTTCTGAAGAAACACATCACTGCAGGGAATATACAAGTATTTCATTTTCTTAAGCTCTCTGTCAGAATGACGAATAAATTGAGATCTTAAACATGATATGCCTTTACAACACACCATACCTGGTAGAGTGCTGAAAGCAGTTTCATTATTTACCCATACAGGAAATTTGATCAGAATCCCAAGTTGCACCTGGATGGCACCTAATTTCTTTTCAAGTAGAACAGAAAGTCAAAACAGTGCAAATCTGAATTGGGCTGTATATCTCCACACAAAGCAATAATGAAATTCAGTTACGCGGGGCCTTGTTATCTCTCTAAATGTCTCTGGGACGAGCAACAGCAACAAATAAAATCTGACAGCTGGATAAGTATTGGTGTGTGGAGATAAAATTAAAGATAACAGAATCACAAACAGAGATGCAGGAAGCCCCATCGGTGATCATCATTCTCCGTTTACATTGGTCAGCATTGTGGGCCAACAGAACGTGGTTTCATATGAAAATTGCACGCTGGGAAAGTACCCATCCACTTTCCATAATGACCTGTCCATTTCCCATATAACTAGAATCTATGCACCCGTTGTCATATTTTAGATGATGTCATTTTTTGCAACAACCTAATTAGGTTCATTCTCCTTCCATAAAAATGCCCATTCTTATTGCATTCCAAAAATTGTTGCCCCAGAGTGCTTTACATACTAACACTTAAGGAGAACCTACTTCGATGGACTGCAGAAGATTGTTTTGCAGGGTAATCTACTGAATTTACGGATGAGACCAAGGACGATCAACCGGTACAGAAGCTCGGCGGGTGGCACTATGGTCTCCCACCTTCAGGGCTGTGGGGTCGATTCCGGCCCGGGCTGTGTGTGGAACATGCCTGTCCTCCCGCAGTCCAAACATGTGTGGTTAGATTAAGGGCCACACAAAGACGTGGCTGGACTTGATGAATTCTACTGAATGCGATCACACTTCTCCAAACCAAAACCACCATTATCCACATTCACACACTCATGGGCGCCCCCTACTGTCTGGGCCCCTGAAAACATTCACCCATTTCCCCCCTTATGGACAGCCCTGGTTAGGTAAATTGGTGTCCTTAATTTCCATATAGTGTGTTCACGTTGCTGGAATGGCAGCCCATGCAAGGTGCATCTCCCCCTTGTACCTTATGCTGCCCCCGATAGACTCCTAGCTCGTGACGTGACCCTGCGCTGGCAACCCCCGCCCCCGGAAATGTTCATTTAGGCACCTTAACTTGTTTCTCAAATCAAGGCAGGGTCTCCTCAGCCCATGTGACGCCAGCACGCTAAACCTGTGGCAAATTGGGAAGTGTGCACCAGCGCCATTTTTCCTCATTGAGTCCCCCTTCAGCCCTGAACCTGACCGAGAGTCCCCCCCCCCGACCTGAAGGAGGATCATTCTCCACCCAGGCCTAGCCCCAGCCCAGCAGGGCGGGCACACATGCGTGTGACCTCACATACACCCGGGAAGGCATCCACTGAGAGTTTTAGCAGAGCGCAGGGCTGTGGCCTCTCCCAGCCCCCGTCCACCAGAGCGCCCCGCGGTGTTGCCTTTCCAGTCCTGCAGGCACTTGCTTCGCGTCCGGCCGAGTGCAGCCCACACTGGGGGCAGACTCAGCCAGGAACTCATTATAGCAGAGGATTAGATCCATCAACCGGAGGAGAAGCCTGCAGGCACGAAGGCCAGCAAGCTGAACTAATAAAGCCGCCCCCCCCACCTTTGAGTGCTCCCTCTGCAATATAGGTGAGGTAAAAGGAAAAAAAGCAAGAAACAGTTCAAGGGAAAACTAAATGATGCTGTTAAAAAATGACGGAAATTAACAGATTTCATTAAAAGAAAACGGCACTAATTCAGTAAATGTACTGCCATTATTAGAGGGGTGTTTTGCAGTTTCAGTGACTGATATGCACAACAGCACCATTCAATTCATAATATCCAAGTCAGAATGTACTTTCAGGAAGCAAATCAAGCTTTGTCCAGAAACTTATTCTGTTTATGTTGCCGAGTTAACAGGGAACACACACACACACACACACACACACACAATTATAAACAAAATACGAGACCTTTGGCCTTTTAAGTTTTTCCATTGCATCCACAGATCTTCGTGGGAACCTGAAAAATGGACCCACAATGTAATATAAACATAATCCACACACACAGTCCCAGTCAGTACTGTTCTCCTCATTTCACGGAAAGAACTGGACTAAAGACTGTCCCAGGAGAACTTCTGCAAGGTTTCATATATGATGAACCTCCCAGAGACAACAGTTGTCTTGGCAACATACCAATGATGTAAAGCAGCCAGCAGTTCGGGTACCAGATGGAACACGGTGTCCAAGGAACCAGAGCTCATCCTGCAGGAGCTTTGCTGACGACACACTATTACAGCCAGGAGGCACCTTAGATGCCCAGGGAATTCATTTAGCAGGAGAAAAGAAGGACTTCTTATTCACATATTTAAATTCATTTAAATGACATGTTTGAAAGTTCAGTCAATGGTCAAAACATATGTCTCCATCTGTTGGTGAAGAAAGGGTATTGCAAGTCATCCTCAGGACATCATTCTGATAACTGATGAAGGAGGCCGTTGTAGCTTGCAGGTTCATATTTTTCACCTTATGTTTTAGCACTCTCTACCTTCGACATTGATATGACGCCATATATATATATATATAATTATATGAGTCTATATTAAGCAACAAGTTTAATGAATAATAAAAAAAAAACAATCACGTTAGATCACGAGGGTGGTGATGTTTCAGGATAATTCAGGAAACTAAAAAAGGATTATTGGCAACTTATCTCTCAGAGATGCTCTCTCATATACACACACACACACACACACACACACACACACACACACACACTTTATATACGAAAGCAGGGAATTGGAGTCAGGTAAGCTTTAATTGTTGAGGATAACTATGGGGACCCGCAGAAAGGAGTGTTTCCGCCCAGAAATGGAGAAGAAGCGATCGCCAACTGCTTCCCAGCATCCCTTGGCCAGCCGCAGTCCCTTGTGACGCATGAGCGAGCGGACCCGCCCTCAGAGGAAGACGACCGCCATCCCCGTGATGTGGTCTCAAAACGCGAACAGCAAAAGACACCTGTTGCTTAAAGACTGATTTACACCAGAAACTGTGGGTAAGATGATGAAATATCTTGGTAATGAGGCTGGTCGCAGCAACAAGTGCCGAAGTAATATGACACCCACCCACAACCCAAAATATTCCAGCCGTCAATTCATTCCCCCCGGAAATTTAATCACTTAAATTTTTTAATATCATTTAAAATGTTTGAAAATGGGAAAAAAAAAAAAAAAAAAAAAAAAAAAAAATCACACTATAGACAGGATTTATTCTTTGAAACAGACTCACTGTTCGCAGATACATTTGCCTTTAGCTATAATCCACTCCCCTGCCGTTGCCGTGGATACCGTCATAAAAAGATGAAAGTGGTCAAAAGGCAGGCGATGTGTTAATGGGCGGTTTCGTTGGGCCTCCTGCTCTTCCTGTTCCACAGCTCTCATCCTCACACCCCCCCCCCCCCCCCCCCCCCCCACCGGGGGACCCCCCGCGGGTGGGGGGGGGGGGGGGGGGGGGGGTAGGAGGGGGACCAAAACAGAACCGCGCGCCCCCCCCCCCCCCCCCCCCCCCCCCCCCCCCCCCCCCCCCCCCCCCCCCCCGACCCTGCCCACGTCCACGTTGGGGGGGGGGGGGGTACGTGGAAATGTCAGGCCTCAAATAGGACCTCCGTTCAGCGCCCGCGGTCCGTCGGGCTGACACGAGCTTTTGTGTGGCCCGATAGCGACGAATCCCAGGCTCCATGCTAATTCGATTCGCCCGCACCCTGTCCCCAAACCAGCACAATGCAGTCATTCATTCTACAGCTGCTGGTGGTGGTTCCCCCCCCCCCCCCTTGGGGTAGGGGGCCCAAATTTACAGCCCCCCACACGCAACAGGTTGGCCACAAGGGGCAAATCCCAAACGGGCGAGGGACAGTGAGCCGGCAGGATCATTAGGGCGAGTCTGATGAATGTTAACGAGCCTTGGGAATGGAAGAGCTACTTTGCAGCGACTTTGGAGGCGTCTAAAGTCAAGGGGGGGGGTACCACCGCCAATAAGAGACCCCATGAAGGCAGCACGTGAACATCATCATGACACCATCCACCAGAGAAAAAACATCCAACCAGACAAACATGGAAAATGGAAGGCAGCTTTCAGATGCACCTACAATGACTTATCGTTGGCTGAGGAAATTATTTCTCATGTTCAAAACCAGATATAGGAGTACACTTTATATATTTTGTAATATAATAAGATACCAAACACAAAGATACTTCCTGTAATGGGATCTAAGTGATTACAGTCTACATGGACGACTAATGTTCATTTATGCTCCTCCATATAAGCGCCTATTTATAATTCCAATTACCTGATTAAATAATAAATCTAATATACTTGACGTTTAATGCATTTGACATTCAAATCTTTTTTAAATGGAAGATTTATAGCTGACTGTATATGAAGAGATACTACAACCTAACTCATCAATCAGGCCTTGGACTTTAATAGCGCTATTAATTCCTAAAGGTATAAGACGCATTAAGGTTCATTAAAGGTTTAACAATCCGGCAGCTGAGCGACACACTCAACGTGATAGCCAGGTTCATGCCATCTTGCCACCACTCCGCAGAGGCTGCATCCCTTGCACTATGAGAAGGTGGGTTTGACTGGTCCCACGGTGGTGGCAGATTCAGTGACGCAGGTTTTAGACCAGTGTCTATCAACCCAGTACTCGGGGACCCCTAGACAGTCCACAGTTTTGCTCCTTCCCAGCTGCCAGCACACCAGACCCCCACAATAAAGCAGTCAGAAATACCTGCGACAACACCTGCAAAAATGTGGACTATCTGGGGGTCCCTGAGGACTGGGTTGGGAAACACTGTTTTAGACCAAGGAGTATCAGACTCACATAATAAGGAGGATGTCACTACATACCGAACAGCATGAGCCGTTAATGCAAACTGCCACAGTTGGCTTTAAATAAAAGCATCTTATTTAGCAGGGGGAACCCCCCCGGAAGAAATTTTGGTTTCTCTGCTCCTTAAAACATCCCATCTATTCCTGACATGACCGAGCCCCCCCCCCATGTAGGCCCAACTCGCTGGCGCTGGGTGGTCCAGAAACCCCAGCGTACGGTGCTTTGTCGTCCCCAGAGGTGGCTCACCGCTGCCGCGGCAGAAGAAATGGCTACATAATTTCTTTTTCCCCACGACAGAATTTATGCCTCTACTCATCAAGGTTTTTTTTTTTTTTTTTTTTTTTTAAAGCTTCCTTTGACAGCCTTTTAAGTACAAGATATTTACCACAAAGTTTATGAATAGGGACACGGATGGGGGGGGAAAAAACAATTAAAAAGAATCAGATACATATTGTTTTCTTAAAGAGGATCCACAATGAGAGACATGATTATACTTCGAACGGCGAGAAGTCTGAACAGAAGAGACAAATCAATACTGGTGGGTGTAAGCAGCAATTTTAGGAGCTCTGAAAAGGAGAACCACAATTTCTGTCATTGTGAATTTTGATTGCATGGGCATGATGAGAAAAAAAACCAATCGGTTACGGAATTCAAGTCTCATGCCAGCAGCCAGGGAGAGAGAAACTACAGCTTTAAATTGGCAAAGACGACTTGAATGGAGGAATTAAGTAAACGTGCTGCGGAGCTCCGTCCTCTGCAGGCGGCCACGATTATCGTCTAGCTCATATCGCGTCTGAGTTCTTACAGAAAGAGCCCCGAGGGACGTCTGATGCCACAGGTTCCCTGAATTTCAGTAGCTTGGCTCCGTGTGCAGGCAGTGACTCCCTCCCTCCCTGTCTCCCTCCCTCCTGGCCGTATCCCGAAGCCATCGACGTGTACACCGACGGCCTTCCTTACACGCCACAGATCACATGACCATTGCAGAGAAGCCAGAACCTCATCGCATAGCCTCTCTAGGCATGCTGGATGAAAATACCACCCCCCCCCCCCGGGAGTCACGTTCCATCCCCATCATCTGTTCACCTTCATAGCGAGTTGCAGTAGTTTATTCATTTTTATTTCGACATTTATTTAACAGACACTTTCCCCCCCCCAAAGCAACACATAATCGAGAGGGCGGGGTCAGACCGTTCCTGGAGCCAAGAGTGTTGGGGGGAGTTTGATAGAGAAGGACGCAACTTAATTATTTAAAGGTTGACTTTTTCGGGGGTGAGGGGGAATGAAAGAAGCCAAAATTAAATATTGGGGGGCACACATCCCCCCCAGTTCATATGCCCCTTCCTGGAGCATTTGATGGTTAAGGGCCTTTCTTAAGAGCCCAAAGGCAAAATCATTTGGTTAACCCAGGGATTTAAACCGGCGACCTTCTGATCACAGACACAGCATCCAAACCCACTGAGCCACAAAACAGCCCCACTGCATTATAGTGTGGACTCATAACTTGATTCAAAAGGCCCCAGGGCAGCATTTCCCAGCCTGGTCCTCAGGAACCCAAAGACGGCCCACGGTTTTGCTCCATCCCAGCTCCCTGCCGGAAAGTCCACACCTACAGGGAATGGAGTGGGTACAAAATCATGGACTGTCTGTGGGTCCCTAAGGACCGTCCTGGGAAACACTGACCAGAGGAGTTCAGTGGGACCCCTGATAAGAGCAAGAAAGCTCACTTGGGGTCACCTCAAAACATTTTTAAAAGATGAAATTTTTTAACTAAAATTTTAAAAAATTATTAACCCCCAACTATGAAGCTGCTCCCTCCTTCCACACACAGCAGTGTTTTAATCCTGCGTATGCTGGGTCGGGGGGGGGCGGAGCCAAAGGAATGGGAGAAACACCACAAAGTCAGCCTACCTAAGCAAGCGGCAGCGTAACCGAATCTGTCACGTCTGTTCCATCCACCTTCGAGCTACTTTATCTCAGCCAAGGATGGTAGGTGAGGATGATGGGCTGGGCGGAAATGGTTTCTCATCGTTAATGAACTGGTAGGTTTTGCTTCTAAATTAACCATTTGATGGAAGTGTTTAAGAACACACAACACCAACATTTTCCCTCTCGCTTTAGCCTGGGAGTGACACGTGACATCTATTTGGCTGTTCATGTGGACTGGGATTCTCTCTCATGTGTAAACCGGCCAATGGGATTCTCTCTCATGTGTAAACCGGCCAATGAACTTATGGATGTCATTAAGGGTAAGTGACTTTCCCACGATGCTAACGTCACCAGGTAGCGTTGCTGATCAACTCCCCGAGTCAGCTGCCAAGAAGGTGGTTCGTCAGTGCATTTCTGTGCTTCACTATTCTACCTCTGGGGGGGGCAGTGTATGGCTCAGTGGGTTAGGGCACTGTGGCTGTGAACACAAGGTCGCTATTTAAACCCCAGGGTCAGCAGAGTGATTTCACTGTTGGGCATTTGAGTAATTAAACCCCCAATTGTTCCAGGGACTGTCTCGTAAATATGGTTAAATGCATTTTCATCAGCAAGTAACTCTGGATGGAACCCTGTGCCCATGGTTTAAGTCACCTCCTCTTCAATTCACAACAAAGTCACCCCAACAAACACTGATGATGGTGGACATGAATGTGCCAAGCCAGCCCCTTACGGTAAATAAACACTTATGGTAAATATGGACCACTGCAGTTGGACCTCAGGTAGATTAAAGACTTGCCTCATCCAATCATAGCCACACTGCACAGCCAACCTTATTTATAGATTCAACCATCACAAAGAGCCTACCAGCACCGCCAGATACTGGGAAATGGGAAACAGGACAACCAGCCCAGACTGTACTGGTGGTGTAATGGTGTAATGAGCTATGGGCCGTCTGTCTCAACAAGAAACCTTCACAACTGAAAGTTGGTCAGCCACGCATAAAAACTGAAACCTCTGGGACATTCCCAAATGGATACTTCAAGCTCAGAGTACATCAACAATAATTCCCAAAACACCACTTTCCAAGAGAAGAGAAGAGACTGTCTCATGTGCTTGTTGTGACTCATGGCCCTCGTCTACATCACACTCATGCTGTCACAAAGGAACGAAGAAATCAAGATACATTTTTCCCCCACTAATGACAAGCTCTTCTGTGCCCTTAACCTTTTCTTACCTTTCCGTTTCGCCTAAAGAGATCAAGCGCCAGCGATTCCATTTGGCAGTTGCTAGGGAAACCGGTCTCATCTACAAGCTTCCGTTTGCGCCATCACTGATGTGGCTCTTCAGAAGAGCCCGCTTCAGGAAAACGAATTCATCAATACAAGTAATTAAGGATAGCAGATCCTGTAATTCGGAGACCGTGAGTTCAAACAAAGTCAGGAGAATAATTCTGGCTTTCTCCAGAAAGTTCAACAAAAAAAAAAAAAGGCCCTCTCACCTACCCTTTCTATACAGCTGCGAATGAAGACTCCATCAAACCTAATTGGTCAGATTCTAATTATAAACCAGTGACGACTCTTTAAAATGCGTTTGAGTCATCTGTTGTCCTGAGTAATGGATTAAATAAAACAAGCCTAATTGAAAATACCTGCGGAGAACGTCTTGAACCACAGCAGAGGGAAACAGGAACGCGATGTTACTCACAGGTCTGCAGAGTGTCTGAAAGTCATTGGCTCACACGGCTTGTCCTTCACAGGTCTGCTCAGACAGCGGCTCAAAGTCTCTGGCTCACACGGCTTGTCCTGCGGTCCTTGCACACCATCCTTAGCCTGAAATGCCGTGAGGAACCTACAAGACATCAACATCATAGTCACACACACCTATGAAAATCTGCATGGGAATCATATACATTGGGCCGTATAGCTAATTGCTAGCTAATACAACAGAGTCATTCTCACAAACATCAGAACTTTTCGGGAAAAATTAAAAAAAAAAAAAAAAAAAAACTTTACAATGAAATACAGCTTTTTTTGTGTACATCAACTCACACCACGTTTGGTAGGCCTATATTGAAATTGTGTAATTTGTTGCTGTAATTTAACCATTTTCCCTAAATAGGTAGCCAGAAATCACATTACCATAACGGTTTTAAGTTGATAAATTGTTCTGAAATCTTTCAACTTTATTGCATGTCACACATACTAAACAATCATTTTGTATGATAATTTATATATTTCTGCTCAATTTTCTTCTTAGTTTTGTCATTTTTTCTCATCGCCATTAATTTTACCCTGGCCTGGCAGGTATAAAAAGGTGACAATCCACTTTGAGTTCCTGGGGTATATTACCAAAACGAATCACACTAACCAAAACCAAAAAGTCAGAGAATAGGCAAGGAGACAGAACTTTCAACACACAATAATATAACTCACACAATGACTGACTAAAGCATTGAGCAGGGGCAGGCACTAGGTTAACAAGAGGGCCCAGGTGTGGAACATCAGGCAATCAACCAAACATAGAGGGTGCAGGACAACAGGCAACGGATGGAACAATTAACAAGCACTGAACCTAGAAAACACAGACCACAAACTGGGGAAGGCTACACTAAGATGATAACAAGGAACAAAAATATAAACAAGACTAGAAGAGAACAGTGGCCTGTACTATGAAACGGGGTTACTGGCTTATCGGGGTAACTTGTCGGATTTAAGGTAGTCTGGGCAAAATGTAAGTGAACGAATATGAAGTCCATTTAAACTGAGGTACCTTAAATCCGACAAGTTACCCCAATAAGCCAGTAACCCCGCTTCGTAGTACAGGCCAAAGGACACAAGCATGGCAAACCTAGGACAGGGAAACAAATGGAAAATAAACACGAGAGAAACACAAAACCAGTAAATACAAAACAAGAGATGAGGCTGGCCTCAAACCCATGACCAGAGTGGCAACAGTCTTTAAGTTACACACCCAACCCTCAGAGCTATGCAGCGGTTTGGGAACAAAGGGAAACACACTAGGGCTGAAGGGCAAGAGACAAGGAGGAGGACAGGATGGCCAGCGACACCTGCTGGCCAAATGGGGAGAAGACACAAAGGGCAGGTCAGACAGGCGCTGATCCTAACAGGATTCATCCATCCATCCATTTTCTGTAACCGCTTATCCAATCAAGGTATGGGAGGGGGTTCTGAAGCCTATCCTGAAGGCCATGGGTGCAAGGCAGGGAACAACCCAGGATGGGGCACCAGCCCATTGCAGGGCACACTCACACGCAATCCACTCACACATGCACGCCCTGGATTCAATTAAATACTTTTGTTTATTACAGAAATAAATGGTAATGTAATAGAACTGATTAATTACCCCAGAGGCAAAACTGCCAGTTTACTTAATGAAGTTGTATTATTTGAGTTCGTCTTCAAATTAATTTTAAAAAAATTGAGAAAAATTATGTTGTAATGAGACTGGGAGAATGCCTGACTTATCCTGCAGCTGTGAAGTCACTAGGAGAGGATTAGCATCTTTTCCCATCAAGGTTACCTCAAAACCTGAAGTCACACTTGTTCTGAATACATACAGTATGGATATATTCCTAAGCACATGCCGGCTTGCAGCAATAAGTCAAACCCTTTGGGTGTCCCGTACATCACATTGAGGAGCCAGTCTCATTCACGGAGTGACTCATTGTTTAGCCAGACAACACAATATGTCATCGAGTGTAAGAAACACTTCTCAAAGTCAAACCATAGGATAGGTCTGTATATTTTTTCATGTCAGCACTATTAACGTCCTGGAGAAAGGTGGTCGATTATTTCTGTCTCGCGTTCATGGTATCGCTTGCTCCTGACTCAGGGGAAAAAAATATACAGGTACATTACAGTTTGCACCTTCACTTAATATAGATGTGCAGACACCTGCAATAAAACGGTCTACTCTACGACTGCAGTCATTATAAATGTACAAAGCAAAATGACGGGTCGTAATTCTGTATTTATTGCAGTTTCCATCAATTTTCCTCAAAACCAGAAATATATCTGTCACATCGCAAGTTCTTGTTTATAAACTGTCCTATGACCTATGAGGCCTGACTGAGCACGAAGTATTACATTAGCATTAAGGATTATGAAAGAAAGGCAATTTTCTTCTTCGCAAAGACAACTGGTGTCTGTTCATAATTCCATGGATTATACGTTCAAGTTGCTAAGAGAAAACAAGAGCGTGTTTATGTTGCGTGGATACTCTCATAAACTTGCATGGAAGAGTGAAATGTCCGTCTAGGACTGCATAACAGTTTTCGTTTTAAATCATGATGTCCTCTTGAAATGTCAAGATTCAATAAAAAATTGAGGATCAGGATATGCATTCTGGGAACGATACTTAATAGATAGTCTGGAATGTGATAAAAAAAAAAAACATGGGTTCAGAGGGGGGCAAGCGATATAAATGTATTTGTAATGAATCAAATTATTTTCCCCCTAACACTGGATTTATCAGGACCTTTCGCTCACCTGCAGCATTCAAAGCCTTGTCCCGACTGGCAAACGAATGCGCGGTAGTGAAGCGTATTTAGATAAGGCGTCCGCTCCGGAGATTCGGGGGAGAAGGGTTTAGCGTCCGCCCGCGGCTTCAGTTAGGCAGCCTGGATAATTACTGCCGGTATCTGCAAGCGCCGAGTCAGCACGGCTCTCTCGCCCCAAAGTCCTCTCCTCTCGGCAAGCCGAAGACTTTCGTGACGGGAGAGCGGGGCTTTGATGCGTGGAGGAAGGAGGTCAAGTGCGCGTCACCCATCTCAGTGCGGGAGTGAAATGACAACAGCGACCGGCTCAAGGACAGAGGAACACGAGATGTACTGAAAACAGTCCAACTGATACAGGTAATAAAAGAAAAAAGGTAGGAAAGTTTAAAGCAAATAACAGCATTTACACCACTATACCCGTGGTTTACTATTGCCCAGTGAGGCAAGTATAGGTCCATATTTGAGAGAAACTGGCAATATGGATGGTTTTAAGGTAAAACAAACAAATAAGCAAAGAAATAAAAATGATGAGGCACATTTCGGGAAGGTGCATTTCTAGCAGTGGTAGGTATGGCAGAGGGTGGTTTCACTCTAATTCAGGTTGCCATCTCTCACGCATCTGACGTCACAAACACTTTATGACTCACGCTCACGCAATAAACCTTTGGCAAATATGGATTATTTCACTGTAAACCTAAAATTAGCTACATGAAAAGCATTGGGGTAGTCTATAAACCCTACAGACTATTTACAATGAAATAAAAGTGTTCTACATGTGAATGAGTGTGCAGACCTGTCCCGAATTGAAAATCTCACTCCAGCCAGCTGACCAAAGTTGGTGACACATGCTTTAATGACCCTTTTCTGATTTTATTTTGTCACCTCATCTAACAAACAGTGAACGACGTGGCTCAGGCGCGCATCACGGTCTGCGCTGCAAGATTCAGCTTGCGTTTGGTGCGAGGTCATTATAAGGCTCCTCATGATGATGCTTGATAAAAACAGGCCGCTCGCTCAGCCGGTCTCACTGGTTCGGGACGACATGGAAGAACCCTTAACACCAACGACAATACCATGGGCGAAAATCCAGGCAAACAAATTGATCTAAAAAAAAAAAAAAACTCTACACACACGTAAATAATTTCCCTGGTAATATCATACACGCATGCCTGCAATAAAAAACAATTTCCGATGATTCTAAGGAAGACAATAAACAGTTTGGTAGTCCATCCTCCAGCGCGTGACAGCTGTTAAGCAACGGGTGACGGGGTGTGCGACCCCTGGCGGACGCCGCGTGCCATCGCCACCCGAATCTAAATCCGGTTGCATCTCCCTGCAGCATTTAAACGTGTCCATTCATTAATGTGTTGGCGATCTGAAATGTGTCAGCACGTCCCCGTCACCGTTGAGATGTCGGGCGTTTAATGCAGGAGAGCGCTCATTCCGAGGCTGGTCTGGGAAGGGATGATTGACAGATGGAGAGCCCCCTGGTGTATATAGTCAGCCCCAGACTGACTTCTCGGGGATTGAGCTATCCATTTCGCTCCAGTGAAGGCGTTTTCAAACAGTGTGATGGGGGAAAAGAAAGAAATGACCTCGGCGCTAGTAAGGGACATCACGTTCTCCAACTACATCCAATTTAGGCACACAAAACTGTTGATTTTTCTTATTCAAAATAAAGAGAAATAAAAACACTTTAAAGATTACTCTGAAAACAAGACAGTGTGGAAAAAGTAACATTCGTGTTACAAAAAAGGCAAACCCTGTCAAACTGAAGGGGGCATTTCTGCAAGGAAGATCTTACTGACTGTTGTTATGATGATTCCGACTGCACGCGATGTGATAGGAATTTATAAGACATCAGAGCTGAGAGTCAGCGTCACTAAAACGACAGAACCTCTTCGTTTTTACGTTTTATGAAGCCACTGATGTTTCTTCCAATAATCTGAATATAACCCCTGCAATTTTTACGGTGTTTAACCTCATTTAATAGACAGCGCACATCTTAGGTTTTGCTGAAGAGCAGGGGCGTATCTAGAAATTCTGGGGGCCCCCTGGCAAAACGTCACCTATAACTATACGTATTCAAGGCCCCCTGAATCTGCCGCGTTTAAAACACAACTTTTTTTTTTTTTTTTTTTTTTTTTACCAGGTGACACTGACGTTATTTGCGGCCTTGGAGCCGAACACTTAGGAGTTGGACACCGCCAGAGGAGGCTGATGGGATCAAATGGATGGGATCCAAGAAAAACTGAGTGATTTTACGAAAAAGTACTCCAACAACTAAATAGAGAATCCACAGAAAAAAACAGGCACACAAACCATTTTACATTCTCCTTTGGAAGGAGAATTCGTTCATGTCAATACGATTAGGCTTACTATAAAATAGTGCATGGAAAATAACCGTCACAAGTTTGTACAAATTTTTATTAACTATTACAGATCCGTCTTTGTATTCATTGCCCACAGTGATTCTGACTAACACTCGCAGGGGAGATAATTGCGAGTGTATTGCTTTTTATTCATTATAGTTCACAGAATTACCTTGACCGCTGAATTAACACACGACGGAGTCTGTTTACCTGCATCCCTTACTGCTTCTTATTCGGTGCGACGTTCGTCTGATCATGGCCATAAATAATAAGAAAGGAACAGGGGAATATTTCGGGAGTCTATTTTTAATGCTTCCAGGAGCTTCAAATAACGAGGGCACATAATTAATTTATTTAAATGATCCTGGATCCACCTACTCCAGTGATTTCAAAGGGGTTAGGGACGTTGAGCCTCGTTCTGGTTGATGATTTCATGCCGCCGGTGGTAGGTTAACAGATTGAGTACCGTCAAAACAAACGCAAAGTTATAGCTGCCGTGGATTGTTATGCAGTACTGCATTTGCATGTCGCACGGAAAAGTGCGAATGACACCAAAGGAAAAGTAGCACACACATTTTATCCTGCGGTGACACTGACCGAAACATGATGTCAAGTGTTTGGAGATCTTAAGATTGAAAAGCTAAAATGTATGTATGTGCATCTCTTGCCAGTAGATGGCGTTGTCCACCAGTTCACTGTAAATTATTTTCCAGAATATACGGTTGCGTCTGTTTAAGCCTTTCTTACTCGAAGAAGGCGCGGAATACAACTTGTCCTTCAGCGCAGTCTTTATGTGGGTTCTTTGTATGTTTATCAGTTATCATCATAGATCTTTTTTGTGCAGATTATATACACACACATAC